>JBBJLS010089302.1:0-22538 GCA_037577275.1 Bryconaethiops microstoma
CATGAATTATCTTGTGTTCATACTGTCTGCAATGAAATAAAAGTTAAGGGACATTTGTGAATTACTGCTTTATTTTTGTATTCACATTTTCCACCCTGTCCCAACTTTTTCTGATTTGGGGTTGTACAAGGAAAGGATCTGGAGCTGTGTGTGTGTCGGGGGGGGAAGGAAAGGGCAGAGCGATCTGTGTTCAAGCTCTGATGGTGTTTCAAGGTCATGCTCAGTGCTATGCCTGCTTTTCTGATGAGTTTCTCAGCTCCTGCAGGATGTGAAAGACTGATGCCGCTGACTGTGGAATGTCGCTATGGTGACTCTCAGGAAGCGGAGCGCTGTTTTTCCACTCAAGGCCAATGGACACACCTTGGAATTGTCAAACCCGCACCAATTTATCCACACTCACACACACACACACACACTGGTCTTTGGTGCCTTAAAACACTCACATATGCTACCTGTTCAATGGTTCAGAGTCTCCATCAATGATAATTATTATTTTATTCAATAAGACCTGAAAAACATAGTTTTATATATTTAAATTAAAGGGATGGGTGGCTGGAATGGTGAATGAATGGAGGGTTGGATGGATGAGTGGAAGAACAGTTGGGTGAAGGGAAGGAGAAATGGATGGATGGAATAAAAATGTTCTCCACAACTTTCACAGTTATATGGTTATAATCTGTTACTCTATTGGAAACATCTGAGATCCACAAATTTAAACCTTTCCTGCATCTTAATTGAAATATATAATGTTAAAAACTATCATATTATCATCGCAAATCATTGTATATGTATATGGGAAGCTTATTTTATTTTATATCCTCGAAAAACACTCAAAGCCGATGTGCTTGATCTGCAGTGTGTGTGCAGTTTTTTTTGTGGAGGGACCCACCTGAAAACCTGCTGCTGCTCCAGCAGAGCTTCACATCAGCACTGCTCACAGTACCTGCTCACACACAAGCCTGAACAATGTCTATCCTCTCCACCCACACTCACATTCCACACTTACACAACCATAAGAGAGACTGCCAACCACAGTCGCTCTTACACTCCCACATGACTCAGTGTGTAAAATACGTTGGTGTTATTCTTGTTGTCTTCTTCCTCTTTTTGTCCATGATGGACATTGATACATGTAAACAAGGTCTGCCCTGATTGGCTGCTCTGTATTGATGTAATATTTAATCTCACTCAGATTGTATTTATGAGGACAAATTAACTTTCAACCTTTTAAATTTTTATAGCCAATAATCTGTGTGTGTGTGGGGGGGGGTCGTCGTGTTTTGGTGACCAGTTGTCGTCACCCGTCAGTCAGGATGTCCAGCAATTTTGTTCTGATAGACGAATTCCTCCAGTCAGAGCAGAGTGGAGTTAAAAAGTAGCTGTGTGTGTGTGTGTGTGTGTGTGTATGTACGTGACTTTCTGACACATCCTGCCTTTGCTGCCCACATGTAAGTCTTGTGATGGGGAAGTGCGTGTGTGTTTCTAACTGTCACCATTCTCTCTCTCCCGCCAACAAACAAACCTGAAACAGAAACCACCTTCACTCAGTGCGCTGTTTTAGGCGCATGAGTGTGTTTCAGACTGAAATAGCTGCACTGTAGTAATGGGAAGGTAAATGAGGGAAGTAATTGCTGTTCTTTTATTTCTGTCTGTGTGTGAGCACTTGTCTTGTTCAGCAACCATAAGTTTAAAAAAAAACAAACATAAAAGTAAATATTATTTGTCTGTTCTAACCAGATAATCATGTGGAACTTGATTGTCTGGAAAACTTGAAAACTTGACTTTCCATCACACACACAAAGTTTGCTGCTTCAGATTTCATGATGGCAATTTGCATATACTCCAGAATATTATAAAGAGTGATCAGATGAATTACAATAAGTGCAAAGTCCCTCTTTGCCATGAAAATGAACGTGCGTAATCCCAAAAATCCCATTTGTACTGCATTTCAGCCCTGCCACAAATCCTGCTGACATTATTTCAGTGATCCTCTTATTAACACGGGTGACAGTGTTGACGAGGACAAGGCTGGAGTTCACTCTGTCATGCTGACTAAGTTAGAATAGCAGACTGGATGCTTTAAAAGATGGGTGGTGCTTGAAATCATTGTTCTTTCTCTGTTAAGCATGGTTACCTGCAAGGAAACACATACAGTCATCACTGCTTTGCATAAAAGGGCTTCACAGGCAAGGATATTGCTGCTAGTAAGACTGCACCTAAATCAACCATTTATCGGATCATTAAGAACTTGTCGGATCATCAGATTATGAAGAATTTGATGAGGAGAGAGGTTCAGTTTTTGTGAAGAAGGCTCCAGGGCGCTCAAGAAATTCCAGCATGCGCCAGGACAGCCTTCTAAAGGTGATTCAGCTGCGGGATCAGGGCACCACCAGTGCAGAGCTTGCTCAGGAGTGGCAACAGGTAGGTGTGAGTGCATCTTCACACAAAGTGAGTCGAAGACTTTTGGAGGATGACCTGGTGTCAGGAAGGGCAACAAAGATGCCAGTTCTCTCCAAGAAAAACATCAAGGACAGTCTGATATTCTGCAAAAATTGCAGGGATTGGATTAAATCATTTTCTCTGATGAAGCCCCTTTCCGATTGTTTGGGGCATTCAGAAAAATGGTTGTCTGGAGAAGAACAGGTGAGCACTACCGTTAGTCCTGTCATACCAACAGTATACCATCTTGAAACCATTCATGTGTGGTGTTGCTTCTCATCCAAGGGAGTGGGCTCTCTCACAATTTTGCCTAAGATAATAAATATAGAATGGTACCAATACATCCAACTTCTCCCAACCATCCAAGAACAGTTTGGTGAAGAACAATGCCTTTTTCAGCATGATGGAGCCTTGTGCCATTAGGCAAAGTGACAACAAAACATCAAAATTTTGGGTCCATGGCCAGAAAACTCTTCAGACCTTAATTCCATTGAGAACTTCCACTGAGAGAGACAGAGACAGGTTGACAAAAAACCCACAAATTTTGACAAACCCCAAGCATTGCTTTTGCAAGAATGAGTTGCCATCAGTCAGGATTTGGCCCAGAACTGACTGACAGCATGGCAGGGCGAATTGCAGAGGTCTTGAAAAAGAAGGGCCAACACTGCACATATTGACTCTTTGCATAAACTTGATGTAATTGTCGATAAAATCCTTATGAAAGTTTTTGAAATCCTTGTAATTATACTTCAGTGCACCAGAGAAACACCTGACAAAGATCTAAAAACACTGAAACACTGAAGCAACAAACTTTGTGAAAAACAAAATGTGTCATTCTCAAAATGTATGTATATATATGTACACACACACACACACACACACACACACACACGTACAGTACTGTGTAAATGTCTTGAGCCAAACCCTTTAATTTTTTTTCATATCAAAGTGCCTAAAGATTCAAATGCCTAAAAATAAAGGAGTTCCAACCACTCAGAATTCAGCACCACCAGTATACTGATCACCATCTGATCATCTGCACCGGTTTCCTCACTGGTTCACTGGTTAGATGTGTTTTGTTCTGCTTAAATGATTCATACGTAGGTCACTGTGTGGCTTAACAAACAAATATTCCTTTGAAACTGGTCAGGTTCATGGACTGCACTGAAAATGAAAGTGTTTCAGGAATCCTGGAGAACATAAGAAAGACAAGAAAGTGTGGCTATAATGTATATAATGTGAGTGGTTGTGTGCAGAATCCAGTGGGTGTTGCAGACGCCGTGAGGGCTGCAGACGTGGAGCTGCTTTTATCTGCTTTCCTTTATTGCTCATGGGTTTACAGCCATCTGCAGCTTCGCCCTCTCTGTCTACACTATTTACACTACATGAAGCCAATTTGGCCCGAGGCAGCTCAGCTCCATCCATCTAGAGCAACCTGGTTCGAAGAACGCTGAGACAGGATCAACCCAATAACACTGTGGTACCCATTACTGTGTACTGATCTGAAAGAGAATTTTATATGGATGTTGATGACAGTAAAATAGTGGCAAATCTAAACTAAATCACTTCTTTTTGACTCACAACACCCTGCATGTATCCCTCCACCATGAATGGGTTTAGCTTTAGGACCAAAACCTTCTCAAAACTTTGGTAGAACATTGTATTAGACATCAGGCAACGCAACCATAAGCTTTTTGTGGAATAGCTTTCTGTGAGGGAGCTTTTAGAGAACCAAATGTCCGATTCCAATGTGAACAGTTCTGGAGTCATTAAGTTTCTCCAGAATAAAGCATTTCTGATTTCTTTACAATGGAGGTGAATGGAACCAGGTGTCTACAACAAAAAAACAGCCGTTTTATTTACCATCCAAAGACATCTGGTTCCATTTACCACCACTGAGAACAGTTCTGACATGAGTTTTTCTAAAATGAGCAAAGCCATTCAGAGCCACTCTGTTTACACCTTAAACACTGAATTATGGAGGAAGTACTCCATGACATATCAGCTGAGAGTGGCTGCCGTTTTTCTGCTTTGTATGTCCATCGACATCTTAACCCAAAGTGCATATCAGATTTGGTGTTGTTTACAGCTGAGTGTGTCAGAGCTGGTGCAGGTAAACGACTCATTTATAACACTGTAAATACAGTGATAAACAGGCAGGAGCGCAGGCTGACAGCCTGCTGTGAGAAAGTGTCCGGCCTCCAGGGCCTTTACTCTGCAGGATGCACCATAGCAGAACAGAGCAACTGCAGGTTTACAGAGTCCCGTCATAAAGACACCTCTGTTATTGTGGGTCTGCTAATCTGGAGCTAAACTAGTTTAGCCTAAAGTCAGATTGTGAAGCAGAAGATCAGGAAGAGGAGGAATAAGAAAATCACTTCTTCACCATGAGTGTGCACTTTCCACCACAACACTTCCCACCCACCGCCTGCATTGAAACTATCTGAACACGCCTTCCGTCTCAACCCTGGAGCACTTCCACTGTGTTTATGTAATATTACACTGTTATTACGAGAAAAGGGTAGGGTATCCCAAGATTGCTAGTAGCACCTCTGGGGTACCGTCACCACACCCTGCTTCCTGGACGCTATTTTTCTGGTTGCCCACTGCTTCGCTTGGTGAATGGTTTAAATACAGAGAAAGAATTTCATGCTGTTCACACAGTGAGCTGTGGTGTGTTCACATATGACAGAATGGTCACTTTACTTTCACTTTTAGGGTTGCACCAACTGACACCTTAGACATTGTTCTAACAATGTTGGTCTTACAAGTAAACCCATTCATGATGGAGGGATAAATTTTACTATTATCAACATCCATACAAACACTCAAGAGACGTGAAGCTTAACTGGGAGGCAACACCGAATAAAACAGCTGTGTTTGTTTTGAAGACGTCTGGTTCAATTCACCTCCACTGTAAAGAAATCTGCTGCCCAACAACAGTTTCACACCAGACTGACTGGTTCATTCTGAATTTTGGTGGAATTCCCCTTAAACACCACACACAGGTTACCATAGATCTGAGCCAGTGAACACCCAACAAGTTAGAAGGTTTGATGACATCATCAGTCACCCCACAGCACACACACACACCGGAAATGAAGGTGAGCAATAAAACTTTAACCAGTGAGGATGTAATCTCCAACTTTCCCACCTGCCGCACATTCCCTCACAACTGGCACCACCTGGTGGTAGAGAGATGCTAGTAGCAGTCAGTGTGTATAAAGTTCTGGTCAATATGTGCAGGTATTTGAAACAGATTTATTTCAGGTTCTCAGGAGCTTCACTCTTCAGGGTGGCGGTTGTTTCAACTGCACTCTGAAACACCCCACAACACAAACACCGCAAAAGTCTTTCGTTAACTACTGTTCAAGTTATGGAAATGTGCAAATTATCAGGACTTAACGACTGAGTTACAAAAAAATTAAAGTTAAAATAACAAAATACAAAACAATAGACAAAAAATAGAGCTGTGTATGATATGCAAACAAATGTCCAAAGTGAAACTGTAAAAGTTGAAAAAAAGTTTTTTTTCTGGGGAAAAGAAAAAGGTAAAATAAAGGATTAAAAGGCGCTGATGAGTAGGTGAGGGTCTGTTAGTGCCACAATTTTTCCACACAGCAATTTTCCGGAAAGGCACATGCATCCTTTGCATCGTGGTTGTCAGGTCCCACACTGTGCTGGGGTTCGGGGTTCAGAGTTTGAGGTTCGAGGTTTGGTGAGAAACGCAGCTGAAGGCAGAGTTTTACAGCAGTTCTGATTGTCAGTTACACCTTCCCAACAAATCAGCCCAAATTTGCAGCATAATGTTTTAACAGACACAAGGGATCAGAGTGTGCTGGACTGAGACAAAGCACACTCCATTAGTCCAGCACCAGATTAGTCCAGCCAAGAGCCAGGCCAGATTAGGCTAGAACGAGACTGGTTAACCTAGACACAGACCAACTTCAGCCCAGAGCCAAGAGAGCTAGTTTCAAACCAGAATAGCTTAGTCTAGAGTAGTCTTACTAGTCTCAGGAGGATCCAGGAGACGGACAGGGGAGCTCCAGCCGGGTCCAAGAGAACAGTCTAGCTTCCAAACTAGCTTCCTCAGCCTTTAACCAAACTAGCTTTGTTAGTCTGCAGCTAGACTTGCTTTTTTGTGAAGATTCAGATTAGTTTAGTGTAGAGTCAGCCTATCTTTGTCTAAAGTAGCTTCATTGGTCTGAAGTCTCATCCTTCCTGGCTGAGAACCAAACTGGGTCTGCTAGTCTGGAGCTAAACTAGTTTAGCCTAAAGTCAGATTAGCTAAACCTGGAACCAGATTAGTTTAGCCCAGAGTCAGAGCAAATTCATTAGTCTGGAGTCCAGTCATTTTAGCCCACAGCTACACTAGCTTCACTAGACAATAGCCAAATTAGCATAGCCAAGAACAGACTACTTTAACCTCAAACTATCATCTCTAGACTACATCTAGACTGACAATAGAACAAGACTAGCTTTAGTTTTATGCTTCTCGTGTCCTGGGGGGGAATTTCACAAAGCAGGAATTCTCAGTTTACCCAAATAATTTAAGACTGACCAAGGACTAACTGAGTGGAATGTCTCGCCTATTGGACAGGCCTAACTTTGGGCCTGATTTATTCAACAGAAAGTCCATTATTTCCTCTCATTATTCAGTATGTACTGTGAGTTATGAGGTGAATACAGTGACACTGTTTCTTAACCAGGGATTAAACCTAGTCCTGGATTAAACAGCATGTTAAAATAAAAATACTGTCTAGGACCAGTCTGGGGCACAAAACCATAGAATTTAAGGTGTTATGTTACATGGTTAACCTGCTTTATGAGTCCTCCCTGGCTCACCACATCTGACCATAAGGGTTATTTATATTTAAGTGATGAGCAAGATCAGGTGCAGGGAAACTGAGAAGTGTGCATTTTTGAGGGAGTTTACACAACTGTCTTTCTCGGTTAGCCAGATACTTTAAGCCTAAACTTAAAGACTTATTCTAGCCAGCAAAAAGGAGGAGATTTCTAGTGCCAATCCTCATTTAAGTCTTAAACTCTCTACCTAAAGTGAAAATCTCTGCTTCGTCCAAGAGATATACCGGTGAGGTCTAACCGGGTTCAGTCTTGCGTATCTGAGCCTGGCTGGTGGTTTATTATCTCCCTCAGATCAGCTGATTTAATGAACTGTTCTGGAAAGACAAGTTGGATAGACCAAAGGTCTCTTACATTACTGAGTCGGCATGGAAGATTAACCAAAAATAAAAATTCTATCACATAACATGGTCCAAACAAACAAACAGACAAACAAAAAAACATGCCACTGTTTACACATCTGTATGAAAGTTTATCAAAAGTGAACAAGGTTAATTGAGAGGTTCAGAAAAAGCTGGACACTAAGCTCTGGTTAAAACCCCGTTTTGGCGGGACGGTCACTCCGCTTCCTTTGGTTTTGCCTCTGCTGTTGCATAGCAACACAATTACCGTCACAGTAGCAGCGTGAAGGAGATGCAAAGGTTTGCGGTATATGTGGTAGCGGGAGTGTGTGTGTGTGAGAGAGAAAGAGAGAGAGTTCAGGCACTCTGTAGGCAGCTGGAGCAAGTGTGTGGCGCGCCCTGCCTGCGGCTCTGCAGCTGTACAGTGCAGTGAGACACACTGTGTGACTTCATCAACACATGACGAGCTTTGGCTTGCACTTCCTCCCACTTCGCCACATTGCCTGGCACTGAAGAGAAAAAAAAAAATGTTATTTTTACAATTCCCTGGCCACTTTAGCAGAAACACCTGCCTTGTACTTCCACTCACTGGCCACTATATTAGAAACACCTTGTACTTCCACTCACTGGTAACTTTATTTACACATAACTGCTTCTGAATGAAGTATTTCACATGGTGTGGTGTCTACGTCATGTATAACAAAAGGCTCCGAGTGTATGTGACTCACTGAGTAGCAGGTGTGCGATGGCCGCAGTTTTATCAGATGTTAGAGCCCACAGCTTCAGCTCCTCTACTGCCTCCACATGTTCCAGCTTCAACAAATCAGCCTTCATCACACTCACATCCAGATGCCGTGGAACACCTGAGCGAGAGAGGGGGAGAAAGACAAAGAGGAAGAGATTGTGGGATAGAATAAATGATAAGAACAGAAGAAATATGAACAGAATGAAAGAAAGAGCGGGGAAAAATATTCCTCTGTGTCTCACTTTAGACCCCCCTTGGGTAGGGTCCACCCCACTTCGGGTTGAGGATGTGCCCTCATTAAACTGAGTAAAATTATTAAGGCCTGTTTTGAGCATCAGCAGGTTTAATATTAGTCCCACTGTGCAGATTAACCACACGGGGTTTAACTCAATCAGCAGCTCAGGACAAGTGTGTCAGGAAAACACATATAAATTCACATTTAGACAGCAGAGTCCAGACAGCATTTAGCGCCATGCTAATGATCAGTGTATAAGCTCATATAATGAATCTCAGAGTTACAGTGTAAGGACTAAAACTGTAAACACACTGTCCAGCTTAACACACTCAGCTGCGTCTGATGGTATATATAGTACTGTGCAAAGGTCTGGAGCCCTTCCTCATTTCTTCATATTTTGCTTCCAGAGATTCAGATTTTCTTATATTTTTAATGTGGTCTTGAAGGACAGTTCTCCAAGCTTCCTGAAGGACTTTTAAAGTTCTCTTATTTTCAGTCCAGTCCCTGAACCTGACCTAAGAGGAATGTTTTTCGTCTGTTAAGCCACACTGTGACCTACATATGAATCATTCAACAAAGCTCATCTATCTTAACCAGTGAAAAAATAGCCCATGATTCCAGATGATCAGGCAGTGATGAGTATACTGGTGGTGCTGAATGCTGAGAGGTTGGAACTCCTTTATCTAGGCTCCTTGTATCTTTAGGCACTTTGCAGCCTGTTTTAGCAAAACATTTGTTACCGTTCCTTTCATTTAATCTACTCAACCAAAGATAAGACAGGCAGAAAATAGTATTTTTGCACCAACAAGGGGATTCAAAGCAAAACAAAGAAATGTGGGGGCTTTTGCGCAGTACTGTACCAACCAATCACAATTCATGACCATTTACCACCTACTTCATGAGTCCCCTGTGGCATGGCCAACTACATGTGTGTGTGTGTCTCACCTTCTAGCAGTATGAGGCCAGTGTCTCTGATGATGCGGAATGTGGTGACCAGCACCAGCACGGAAAACACGTACGTACACACAGGGTCAGCCAACTTATACTCCGGCTAGAAAACACATACACACACACACTCGTCAGTACATACTACACAATATGATTATATAAAATGCTAGATTGGCACTACGCAGCATTTAGACTTGAAGCTTAACCTATAAAGGAACACACTCAAAATATCTCACACACACACACACACACACACACACACACACACACACATCAGCATTATTCATGCTTTAGTGCTAGAGCATATGAGCTAGAAGGTCATTCCACATGAGTTGAGTATGTGTGTGTGTGTGTGTATGTACACTACTATTCAAAGGTCTGGAATATTTAAAGTAATAAGAGTGATATAAAACCTGATTACAGAGAAAGATTAAAAAGAGTACAGCACCACACAGAGAAAAATAAACCGGCTGGATGTTTAAACAGAACTGCAGTAGATTCTAAAGTTAGAAGTTCTAAAAATAAATATTTAGCATGAAGTGATGTTTGATCCTCTTTTAGTATCATATTCTGTTTCTGATGCATCGCCTTGTGCTGATGTTCCACCTTAAATGCTGCAGCTTAAATACTGATGTTCCACCTTAAAAACTGCCCGTTTAAATTCCAACATGAAAACTGCAGAGAAGCAGCATTTAACCAGCAGTGTGTGTGTATGTATGTGAGCGTGTGTGTGTGTGCGCAAATGTGTGTATGTGTGTGAGCATGTGTGTGAGCATGTGTGTATGAGTAGGTATGTGTGTGTGTGTGTGTGTATGTGGATGTGTGTACATGTGTATACGTTTTTGTGTGTGTGTGTACCTTAAACCTGACGATATAAGCTGCGATCAGAACTCCAATGCTCTGTACCAGATCTCCCAGTGCGTGGATAAACGCTGCCCGCACCGCCAGGCTGCCACCACCCTGCTGACCTTGCCCTGACCCCTCAGAGTGTGAGTGGCCATGGGAGTGTGAGTGGCCATGGGAGTGTATGTGAGAGTGCAGGTGACCCGACTGGTTCAGGAGGAAGCCCATTCTACAAACACACACACACACACACACACACACACACACACACACACACACACACACACACACACACACACACACACACACGCACACTATTGTAGGCAGCATGCAGAGAACTAAAATAACTAAAGGCATGAATGAGTTCACCCGTGGATTAAGTGGTGGTGGGAGGAGCCTGACATTTACCCATGGGTCAGGTGGGGCTGGGAGGAGCTAAAAGTTTTACCATGGGTCAGGTGGGGGTGGGAGGAGCTAAAAGTTGAACCATGTTTCAGGTGGGAATGGGAAGAGCAAGAAGTTTACCTGTGAATCAAGTGGGGATGGGTGAAGCTAAAAGTTTACCTGTGGATCAGGTGGGGGAACGTATATGATGTGATCCAGTCGACCCGGGCGGAGCAGAGCGCTGTCCAGAGAATCCGGTCTGTTAGTGGCGGCCACTATCATTACACCTTTATTACACACTTCTTGCAGCTCCATCTGCAACACACACACGCGCACACACACACAAAATATAAAGACAGACACTTATACAATATTAAAATCAAAAGATTCTGTTTTAATCCAGAACACATTAAACTGATCCAAGTATCACATGGAGATCTCCAACACTCACACTATGGACCTTTTAAGCACAGCATATTACTGTAATGTTTGTATTCAGGAATTTAAGCAGAAAATCTAATCGTTTAGAGTTAATACAGTAAACCCCCGAAATTCGCAGGAGGTTACGTTCCAAGAGCGCCCACGAAATGCTTACAAATGCCTATTTTTATAGCGTAAATCCTGAATATGCCCCCAAAACATTTTATTTCATTTTAAACTCAGCTTATTAAATTATCCTTAAAAAACAAGGATAAACCCGTATCCGTATTGTACAGCGTACACTGATCTGCTGTCTCCCGCAGTGCTAGAATGCTGATGCTACCTCCGATGTTACCCCTATATAGACTGTACCGTAATTCATGCAAGCTCATTTTCTTTGGTATAAGCAGGCTAAAAACAGTAATAATTTAATTCACAGTAATAAAAATACAGGGCTTTAAGAAGAACAAAACAAAAAACATAAGAATACTCAAGACGCTCCAGGCGGGAAACCAGTATGATGTTGGAACGCTGGACTGCGTCTGCCAGAGATGTGTCACAGTGCAGCAGCCAATCAGCAGCAATGAGAAATGAATAACGCTTTCAGATTTGCTACTTTAGTACAAAGTACAGAGGTATTTCACCATCCCAAGATGTGCTATTGAGAATAGGGGTGTCACGTGATTTAAAAAAATAATCTGATTAATTACAAGCTCTCTGATTAATTAATCGCAAACATTTTTGCTATAAAAGTAAATTCAATTAATTTTGGCATATGAGTGAATGAATAATCAACATTACAGACTTTCAACGTCTCTTATTTAATTACTGTTTCTGCACTGTTCATATGCATTAATGGTCACAGCAATCAAAAATACGACCCACTATACTGAGAGAAAAAAAGAAAAATGCTTCAGCAAGAACGACGACAGAACTAAGTCCATCTATAAGGTGCAGTTTAAGACAATGTACATACAAGCATGGGTGTTCGGTCGAATTATGCTGACTTGTTAATAAATGCTGCATTGAAGCTTATACAGTTTATACAGTCAGTTTATAGCAATGATAATGATGAAAAATAATATGCATAATCAGAGAGAATATATTGCATTTAAATGAGAAGAGCCTAAATAGATAAATAGATCGTTAGAGGTGCAAAAAGTCTGTTTATAAAGTCAGGTTCTAACATTGAGAAATGCTACCGTGAAGCAGGATGTTCTGACGATTTATGCTGCCTTGCCAAAAAATGCTACCGTAGCACAAATCGACAGCAGAGTCTATCGATTCATGCTACATTGTCGAAAAATGCTCCCTTGAAGTTTATACAGCTGCCAGTGTCCCAAGGCTTCACAGATTTATGTTCGTGGCACAGAATCGCAGGACTGTGGAACTGCACATGCACAAAAGGGCACAGTAGCGCATCTCGATGGGTAGCATGTTTCGACAGAACACCGGACCGTTTTAAAGTCACGTTAATCAGCGTAATTTTTTTTTTACACGTTTTCTTTTCTGTGATTAATTGATTGGAATTAATTCGACACCCGTAATTTAGAAATGTGATGTTCTTATGAGCTCACCAGCTTACATGACCAAATACAAATCATCTACCGGCTGAACATGGAACTGCAGTGTCTCTTGCGGCCAGTTTTCTACAATCTGACATTTAGCCCCTGAGCAAAAACAATCCTTTATTAAATGCGCAAACAATAAAACTTTTTTTAAGACTCAAAGAAAAAACTTCACCCATTCCTGTCATTTTTTGGCAAGAAAACACAATTACAAACAGTGAAATGATTAAGTGTGGTCATTACAAATGAAAAGCAATGAATTTATACAGCACTGCATATTTGATATATGCTTACTAACTTGTACAAATTATTACTGTAATTATTTGTGTTACATTTTGAGCATGTTATTATTTCTCTTTTTGTGATAGCACTCAACAGAACAAAATCCCTGTATTTAAAATTATACTTGTCTGATATGATGCCATAATAGGGTTGTGAGGATTTTAAACCAGATTGATCTATTAGGTTAAACTATTCATCAATAATTCAAGTAATCTGACAATTTCTCTCAATGAACTCACGTCATCCCCTTCAGTTCCTGTCGTGTAATACGGTCTCTCAGAATGACCATTTGGATCATATGAACATTATAGATTATTATCATTATAGAGCGTTATAGAGAATTATAGGGTATTATAGAGCATTATAGTGTGATAAAGTATTACAGAGCATTATAGAGCATCATAGAGTGTTTAAGCATTATAGAGTGTTATAAGAGTCTTATAGATCTCTGTTGAGTGTTTAAACGTGTTAAATAACATTATAGAGCATTATAGCGTGCTTCTGTTTTTAAGTAAACTCTGAAAAAAATCTTACACGTTTCTCTTGACGTGTTTGCGGTTCCCCTCCTTCGGTCTGGAAGGTCTTGGCAGATCCGCGTCTCTCGGTGGTCCTGAAGCCCACCCCATCCAGCTCATTCAGCAGAACTGACAGAACCTGAGCCTGTACTCCACTCCGGCAACCACTGTCACTACGGCAGCCAACCATGCTGTCAATCTCATCCAGAAACACTATGGACGGGGCACAAGCCCGGGCCTGACGGAAGAACTAGGAGGAGGGACAGGGAGAGGGAGAAAGAGAGAAAGATATGATCAAATAGAAAAGAAGGTAGGCAGGGATTTATGATGAGAGTTTTTGATCTATCTTAGAAAGATAGAAGCTTAAAAAGGAGTCTTTTAATGAATAAATTAGACTTATTGTTCAGTACCCACATCTACCGAGTAATTTAGTAACCACAAGGAATTACTTCGTATACACTATAGATTATTCAGTATATACTATGAAATATTCAGTATCTACTGTAAATCATTCAGTATCTACTACAAATTATTTTGTGTGCACTATGACATATTCTGCAACCTCTAAGAGTTATTCAGTGTCCACTATGAATTATTCAGTGTCCAGTATGAACTATATTAAGAATTGTTCAGAGAGAGAGGTGAAGACTCATCTTTAGAGGGTTAATTGTGGAGTGTGAGTGTGTGTATATTACCTGTGACAGTGTTCGTTCTGAGTCTCCTACATAAGGAGAGTACAGCTGTGCTCCACTGAGTGTGAGGAAGCTGCAGTGTGAGGCAGAAGCGGCTGCTTTGACCAGTGTGGTTTTGGCGCAGCCTGGGGGGCCGAACAGCAACACACCCCGGGGCCCACACACCCCCATCCTCACCAGCGCTTCAGGGAACTTCATCGGCCACTCGATACTCTACAAACACACCCATACACATGAATATCAACTGTTTTTTCTTGGATATGCAGAAAACATTGGAAGAGGTACATTACCATTCAAAAGTTTTGGCACACATTGAAATTTTCTTCATTTGCATGTTGCACACTTACCATTTACAAAAAATACATTCAATATTCTTCACTTATTTCACTACTTACTTAGAAAAATGTATCTAATATAATTCTAATTCTAATGTAGATTAAATGAGTGGTAGATATTTAATGAGCTATTAAATGACAAAACAGTGAACAGGTGTATTTAAATGTAAAGGACAGTCTAGAATTGACTCTGCATCACCACACAACCAGTTAATAGGATGTCAGACATGCACTGTTACATCTTATAAAGGAAACCTATTTTATTTTGACATATTTTCATTTATAGTCGTTTACCCAATAACATTCCGGTGTTTAACGTTGACTGATAAATGACGACAACGAGGTGTAACAAAATATGTGAAACTTTACTGAGCTATTCTGAACAATACTGTCTAACTTTTCCCCTCCCCTCGCGCCACACATGCGCATTTACAATTAACAAACTCCTCCTTTTTCTTTAATAAATATGGATTCCTAATGTACATAGAACTGTTCCATAAACAGAATTTTAAATATAAATATTTGCATCAATATTCAAAGAGTCCATTAGGTTTGATATCTTGTTCACTTATTGCTTAAGATGCCATACACCCTCGCTGAAGGCCTTCAGTATGCGGAGCGCTGACGTTCCTTTCCTTGTCAAGCAATCAGCAAGCTGATCTGTTGTCGCTGACCACATAATGTGATGGATGATTCCAGACTGAATGAGCTCCTTAACATTGCTGATTTCAAGCCGTAGTCTCTTTTCTGTGCCAGGTTTGGTTGTCTTGACAGTATCCAGCAGTGAGTGATTGTCAGTTACACATACAACAGGTAAACCTCTGTGCTTGCAGTCACCTACTGTGAGTTCTGAGTACAGTGTGGCCAAAAATATTGCATCGTCAATGCCATCTGCAAGGGCCAGTGTCCCTCCTGCCAAAGTGCTTCTCACAACCTTTCTTATTCTTTTTGACTGCCAACATATAGATGACAATTTTCCATTCTCTCCCATGAGCATGATTAGATGTCCACCCTGAGTGCCCCCATCAGGAAGGTTGCCCATTGACGAATCACTGAACACTACTAGCTGTAAGGAGTTGTCTTTGCCTGAGTGCTGGAATTTCAAGGTCACCTCTTCAGATTTGAGAATCCTGATGAGCTTAATTGCAGAGTGAAGAGTTTGAACAGTAGCATCTTTTGTACTGGATGCTAAGATGGACACATCACACACTGCATAGCTCAACTTGCTTAGCAGGATCAAAGACATCATCATTAACCAGCAGAATGTCTTCTTCACAACTTTCCTCACATAAGTCAGTAAGCTCAACTGGTACTGTTTGAACACTGTCCATTTGACTCAGATTGACTGAGCCTACAGTTCCACTGTACTGTACATTGTACCAGTTTCTGTTTCTTCCAGTGGCCTTTCCTGCACGACCTAGAATCTTCCCTGTGAGTGTTTGTCCACTTTCTCTGTCTGTATATGTCACTATTTGTCTAGCTTTCAGTCGCAAATCTTCATGTGTTGCGACGACCTCTGTCTGTATTGTGTCAGCACATGTAATCTGCCCATTCTCAGGTGAAAGTATCAGTCTCTTCCCCACTTTCTGTAGCGTCATCTTCATGGTTGAGCCCAGAGTCCTGCAACATTTGTTTTTCAGTCACCTCTTGCTGAATTTCCAGCACTGGTTGTTGGGCATGAGCCTTTCTCAGCCTGGTGTGATGCACATGGACATAAGTGCCACCATGCCTGACGAAGACTACCACACCATCTTGGCCGATGACCACCCCTGGACCTTTCCACTGTGGGCAATCAGCACGTTTGTAGTAGACTTTGTCCCCAGTCTTGTATTGGACATTGTTCACTCGCAGTTGTTTACGAAGGGCTCATTGGATCCTTTCAGAGCATTCAGCTTCTGTGAATGCTCGGCGTGTATTTAATGTAGTGTTTTCAAGGGCTCGTGGCTTGTCAGTGAGGACTAATGGCATATTAGGATTTTGTCCAAACACCAGTTGGTATGGGCTGTAGCCATGCACATTTTGCATCGAGTTCTCTGCCATCAATGCCCAACCTAGAGCCATTGTCCAACTACACCCATTGTCCTTTTTTATTTTTAGCAGGATATCAGTGAGTGTGTGGTTATGCCTTTCCAAAAGACCATTGCTCCATGGGCTATAGGCTGCAGTGGTTTTGAGTTCAGTGTTGAATTTTTCAGCCATATCCCTCATTTCTTCATTGTTAAATTCACCACCATTGTCACTGAACAGTCTATGCACACTTATCCAGCAATGGATGAGATGCTTCACAATTTCTTTGGGTTCCTTGGTTGTAAGAATACTCGCTGCACTGAAACGTGTGAAGTGGTCAATGACATGGAGATACCATACCTCTGGTTCCAGCTCATGCAAATCCACAGCAACTGTCTCATTGTAGGTTGAAGCCATGGGTAAACCCACAGCAGGCGTTGGCCTTGGTTTGCTGTATCGTATACATTTGCTTACAATGTCTTTGAGAATTGCAATGCATTCATTATCATGACTACCTGTGCAGTCCAGCAATCTTTTCAGCTTTTCTATAGAGGCATGCCCAAACTGTTTGTGCAATTTTAACAGAATCTTCTGTTTTTCCTGTTTTGTCATATTTTCAGTCACAGTCAGAATTTTGTCCTCATTCTGAATATCATTCTCTGATGAAGTATCGTTCGCCCTTATGTTCACACAGTAGTGGCCTGAAGAGGGCAACTCAAGTTTCACTGGCTGGTTGAACATTGTGGCTTTGTCCCATTCAATATCTAAGACTGCACCTGCTCTTTTCAGTGATGTTTTCCTCAAAAGCAAGGGGATGTCTACTGGCACAACTTCCGTTTCTATTTGACATTTAGTTTGACCGATCACAGCTGGAATTGTCAATCTCTTTGTAGAATGAACAAGTCTGGCATCACCAAATCGGAATGCTCTAGCACTGTCTTTGGTCCCTAATTTGGCTAACTCACTTTGTTGTAGTCTATTAACATACTGATCAAACCATTTTTCTCCACACACTGTTCTGGTGCAGGCAGTGTCAATGACAGCTGATCCTAAAGCCTCTACCATGAAGATCTCTGTGTCAGATAATGACTCCTTTGACGACAAAGTTATGTGGAACTCAGCATCTTGTGACTGGTTCTCAATATCCTCTGTTAATTTTGCTTGTTCATTTTTGTGAGGGCAATCCTTTGCCCAATGGTAAGTGCTCTGTCAGACAGCACAATGTGATCTTCTCCCATATTTATCTAATGGGTTTTAACCAGGTGGCACACGAATTCGTCTTTGAGAACTTAATCTATGTTTTCCCAGTATATCGTGTGTAGTACGCGCAGTCAGGATCACTTGATGCACTAGCCCCCTCTGGTGGTGAATTATCACCAAATATTCTCTTCAAGGCTGATTTCATATTACTGAACATGAGGTCTGAGCAAGCGGTAAGCGCCAATTGTTTGTCTTTAACATTAAGCCCAGCTTACTCATCTTGTTGTCGGTTCGCTCGAATTCAATGATGTACTCCAGCATAGTAACATTACTTTATCTTTTTATGTTGTCAAACTGCGTACAAGCATCATACTGACGGTCTTTTTCCTCTTTCAAAAACACAGTATCCAACTTCTGCAAAAGCATCATCAGTCCGTTATCTTTATTCAAATCCCCTGCGGATATTTCCAGTGCTATAGTCCTCGCTCTTCTTGCTAGAGACAAGGCCACCACCAAGGCTTGTTTCTTCTTATCCAACTCGGTAACTAGCTTCCAGATTTCGATTTCGTTCTTCCAACATCCATAAGATTTATTTTCATCAAATGGAGGCGGCACTTTATAGCCGTTTGCTGACATCCTCTGCTACCAATGTTGACTGATAAATGACGACAACGAGATGTAACAAAATATGTGAAACTTTACTGAGCTATTCTGAACAATACTGTCTAGGCAAAACTTTTCCTCGACTCCCCTCCCCTCGCGACACACATGCGCATTTACACTTAACATTTAACAGGAATAAAAATCTGTTTATGAAATAAATGGATAAGCGGTAAAAGCCTTTCCATGTATGTAGAATAGTTATCAAAAATTTTACAGTACAAAGAACATAAAAAGGAAACAAGAAGGGAGGAGTTTTTAAATTATGAAATTATATGTCATTTGCTGTGGTATTCTGTGGTCTTTTTCTTTTGTGAAATGTCTTCTTTCAAAAATAAATTAACAAAACTCCAGCTGCCTGTACCTGTTTTAGTTTGAGTTTAACATCTTCCAGCCCTCCGATTTGCTCCCAGCCCACAGGCTGAAAATCAGCCACGCCCACACTGCTGCGCAGGCAAGAGGGCGGGACCAACTGCAAGGCCCTGAGAAAATGCTCTGGCCCCACCGTTCCTGCCTGACCATCAACCTCTTCAGCTTTGCCCTGAGACACAAAAAACACCAGCACAGCTTTTAAAATTAATAAACGATACATATTTGTCCCGTCTGTCATTTTGGCTGCAAATAAATTTAGGTTGGGTTTAGAGTACTGAGCCCCCCCACATTAATTTATATTTTGCTTTGAATAACCTTGCTGATGCAACACTATATTCTGCCTCTCAAACTGTCTGATCTTTGGCATATTTAGTAAATTAAATGAAACGTAATGAAAAAAAGAAATGGGAAGAAATGTTAAACTGTGACAGGCTAAAAAGTGGATAAAGATACAAGGACCCTAGATAAAGGAGTTCCAGCCACTCAGCATTCAGCTCCACCAGTATACTGATCACCGCCTGATCATCTGGAATCATCTGCTCCTGTTTCTTCACTGGTTTAGGATATAAGTTAAATTTGTTATGCGTGATTCATTCGTAGGTCACTGTGTGGCTTAACAAAACACATTCCTCTGAAGCTGTTTAGGTTCAGGGACTGGACTGAAAATGAGAGTCTTTGAAAGTCCTTCAGGAAGCGAATAGAACTGTTCCTCAAAATTACATTAAAAATATAAGAAAGTTCAGATCTTTGGATGCAAAATATGAGGAAACGAAGTGGAGGCTGAAGGCTTTTGCACAGTGCTGTATTTTAGAAAGTCCTGGGCATTTACATAACCTGACCATCAGGGGTCTCTAAAACTGGACTGTTCCACGTCTTAGAGGAGTGGCTTTGTTTATTGTTAAAATAATCGTTGTGTGACCACTGCTGATTGTTTACAAATGACTGGATGACCAATAAGTGCACCTGATTAAACTTTTTTGATGCATTTTAAACTGTGGATGGCAGTGAAAAGTGTGCTACTTGTGCAGTGTGCAGAATGGCCTGCAGCGCTGCCTCTCTACAGAGTGATCTCAGATCAGCTCCCACATATCCTGTGGTTATCTCAGCGATGGCCTGCAGGTCCACCGTGGAGGACAGAGGAACACTGCGGCTCACACACTGCAGGATCCGGAACCTCTGCTGCAGCGTGGGAACACCCACCACCACCTACAAACACACACACACACACTTATTTGATTAATGATCTTAATCTTAAATCATAACCATTGTGTCTGCAAGTAAGAATTACGGCTGCATGATATGTGGTCAGTTACAAAAGGCTGCAATATGCAAATCAGCCAATAACCAATCACAGTGCTTCTGACAGGGTGACCAACCACAGCTACAGGTGAGTTACTGGGTGTTCTGATCAATCAAGGTCATCATGAAATCCATCAAATGTCTAATTTTATTCTTTAAAGGTGATGGCAAACCGGCGTTGAATGGGCGGGGCTAAACTGCTATAGCCAAAATAAGGTAGGTTGCTGTCATAAAAGCAGAGTTTGAACAACAGACATCACAGCTCATACAGGAACATACAGTGCAGGAACCTGACTATTAACACACTGTGTTACTAGTCTGGACATATTATGAACTGCAGTGACAATAATACCTGAAACTGTGGTAATTTATGATGTCATGGGCCCTTTAATATATTAAAAGGCATTACAATTGCAATATGTAGCAGCAAATCGCAGCACTGATATTTTGTCCATATTGTGCAGCTCTAATTAGAATCCCTGTCTCTACCTCTCTGTCGAAGCGTCCAGGTCTCCTGAGTGCCGGGTCGAGAGCGTCCGGCTGATTGGTTGCTGCGATGATGATGAAACTTTCATCACTACCAATTCCGTCCATGAGTGTGAGGAGCTGAGCCACAATGCGGTTTTCAGGAGCGTTGCCAGATTTGCGCCGCCTGGGACAGAGCGCATCAATCTCGTCAATAAACAAAATGCACGGACCGTCCTGCGCCGCCTCTCGCGCCTGTCGGAACACCCTGCGGAGGTTTTCCTCGCTCTCTCCAGGTCTTGACCCCACCACAAACGGTCCATTTATGGCAACTAAAGCTGCTCCAACGTCCTCCACCACATTCCGGACCAGCTGGGTCTTCCCCACCCCAGGCGGTCCCACCAACAGTGCCCCTCGGGGGCAGGACAGTCCCAGACGCTTCAGGCTGCCTGGATAATGCAGAGGAACCATCAGCATCTCTTTCAGCAACGCAAAAACCTCATCAACTCCACCCAGGTGCACACCTGGAGTCTTTTGAAAACCCTGCTGGAACTGCTGGACTGTCTGAACTGATCCCAGGTCCAGTCGGGTCTGAACTGTGACCAGACCGGCCTTGTGCGATCCTGAGTTTACATTTTCCACCTCCAAAAACTGAATTAAAGTCCCAGCTCCAGCAAGGTTCACAAGGTGCTTCTCATGAACGTACAGCCCTGTCAGGAGCTCCTTCGCCAGCTCCTGGATCATCTGACTGGACTTGCTTTTCTTCTGTTCAGATTTCTGTATCAGGACCTTCACGCGGACGCGTTTAAGATGCGGACAGCTGAGTGGCTTCAGCTGAGTGCGCTGGAGGCGGAGGTTTGCTGTTTTCTGGTTGATCAGGTTTGGTGTAGCGCAAGTGGTTTGAAACTGCAGGTATCCATCGGCGAGGTCACGGCGAGGCCATGCCGTGCACAGACACGCCCCATGTGGCAACTGGACGAGAAGCGGAGATCCGAGCTTCAGTCTGAGCTCCTCCATTAATGCAGGACCCATCCGACACCTCTGAGTGGCGTCGTCTGCAGTGTCCGGGGGCAACACGGTGAGATCCACATCCTCTGCAGCCGCCATCTCCAGTCCGGACGGGTCACATCAGCATCTACAGAACCTGGATCACACACAGGATCATCACAAAGTGGCTCATGAATGGGCGGGGCTAAACTGATGTGGCCAGAATAAGTTAATATATTTAAACAGTTAGACTGAAATTGCTTTGTGACGTCACAAGAACTAAGATTGAAAAATGGCCTGTTTTTATTGTATTTTCCATTTATAGATTGCAGTGATGGGGGGAGTAAACGTAACATTGTTTACAGACTTTACGGCTTTTTAATTCTGGAAAAGTAATTATTTGGGCCATTTAATATCTTGAAAGACACTGCAGTCGCAATATGTAGCAGTAAAGTCGCAATATTGACGTTCTGTCTATGTCGTGCAGCTCTGCTGAATATGTGAGCCCATATTACACCATCAATAGAGAATATATCTAGTGAATTAGTACTGTAAATAGTAGATGATTTGTTTTTGGGTTGGATTCAGTCGGCGTTCTGTGTGTATGTATTTGTGTTTGTGTGCGTGAGTGAGTGAGTTTGAGTGGTTCTGGCCGTGTCTGTGTGAGTTTCAGGAGCTTCGGTTTCCTCCTTCAGTGCAAATATCAGCTGGACTGGAGATGATAAACTGCCCCTGTGTGTGTGTGCCTTGTAATGGCCAAAGTGTTTGTTACTCCACCTCTCTCCGTGACCGCTGGGACAGGGTTTTCACAGGTGGAGAACCAAATTGAAGATTTCAATAACAGCTCTCTCTCTCTCTCTCTCTCTCTCTCTCTCTCTCTCTCTATATATATATATATATATATATATATATATACACACACACACACACACACACAC
>JBBJLS010089325.1:3245-22532 GCA_037577275.1 Bryconaethiops microstoma
CCCCCCCCCCACACCCACTAATTCTTTTGCCGCCTGTTCTTGTTTTTTGCCGGTCGTTCGTCCCATTTTCCGACGCGCTCCTTTTTTTGTGGTTCCAAGTACGACGAATTCAAGAAGCACAGCAGCCATCAGACATTCTGCTCAAATTAAGCGCAGTGACTTTTCTCATTTTTCATTTTCCCTCCCCGGCAAGATAACGGCGGCTCATGTGGACCAGCTCAAAGTCATTGTTCCAGGCCACATCAAATTTAGCCCAGAAAGTCCTCCTCAATTTGTTTTGCACAGATGAGTCTTTCATGCTGAAGCCCATTAAATAAGGAGCAGAACGGCAGAAGCTCATTATCCTCATGACTGTCCTTCCCGTCACACAGAGCTGCTTACTGGCCTGCTGTTGGCTCAGTTCAGCCTGTCCTGGATGTCAGAGGGACACACACTGACCGGCAGCTTGCTTGTCTTATTTCTGGCGATTAGATGAGGACTTGTTGATTAGGCTAAGTTAGGTTTTTAAAAGGAGTGATTCACTAAAAATTCAAATGTTCACAACTTTTATCCAGATGTAATCAATGCTTATTTTGTTTAGAAATTTGTCTCGAACACTAGAAGTTATTACTAAACCAAGTCTTTTCTGCAACTTCTCTCAACCTGCTCAGAGCACATCTAGATCTTCATTAAAGTCGTACAGAACTTAGTCCGTGCGTTTCAGGACTCAGTATGACTTACTCTGTGCTATAAAGAATAAACAACTTCACAGCAACAAGCGGCCAATTTAGGCAAATCTGGGCTTGGTATTCACAGAGCAGTCAATTTAGTAAATTAGAGGACTGTGTCTTAAACCACACTGACAAGTCTGTATGACCTTAATGAAGATCTGGATGCGATTTGAACAGGTTGAGAGAAACATTGGAAAATGTTTTGGGCTGTTTGGGTACTTTTGTTCGACATTCTAGCGTAAAGAAACAGAACAGCCTGTTTCTGATTAAGCAGCGAAGCAACCAGGAACTGCTGAACCCGATTCACTATTTCATTTTCTGCTCGCCTACATATAACCTTGTCTCCAGAGTTGTAGCCCTGGTAGAACTTGAATTTGGATATATACTGATGTATTAAGTATTTTCTTAGTCGGCAAATGTAGAACTAGGACAGAACTCCTGTTTTAGTTTTGATTTTGAGTCTTTAAAGGCATTTCTGTCCTAATCTCAGTCCACTATGGCATGCTGCCAGATTCCATGGACAATAATTACTCTATGCTCACAAACAAACAATCACCGTCCCTTTGACTTCTATTAGAAGTGTGTTTTGAGTAAGCAGTTCATTTGCTCTTTGTTAAGATCAGATAAATTCAGCTGTAGATGTCACAGATGCAGCAAATTGGCTCTAGACTGAAAAACACTGGAGTATTCTTTTTAAAGAAGACAGCTCAGAGTGTAACTGATGATAATGGTTTCTATGAATCTAGGTCAGAGTGAAGCCCAGAACTGTTCATCGTGGTAATCTCTTTTAGTAATATCAGTATTGTCCTCTATAAGTATTCTTTTTTTTTTTTTTTTTTTCCCCTCTTGCGACAGAGCCTATCATCTGTACTGCATAAGGAAGTTTTCACCCTTAACTTTTAAAGAACTAAACATCCTGCAGAGGTTGTTTTTGGGGGTTTTTTGCAGCTGTGATAAATCTGTCCCATTCAGATGCTACTAAAAGCTTGATGACCTGAAAAACTGGTAAACGTAAGGGGTTTATCAGCAAAGGGTATGAAGATTTTTCACATTGCATTTTAGAGTAAGAGTGTTAAACTCTGTACTCTTCAGCGTACATCTACATAGGCCTGCTGTGTTTCCCAGCAAATCAGCTCCTCCCTTGTCTCTGCAGAGAAGCAACAGCAGATGGAGGCAGAGCAACAGGAAGCCTACGTCCTGGCCGACGGGGACCTGCACCGGTCGTCCTGGCGTAGCGCCCAGCCCCCCGCCGAGCGGCCAGGCGAGAGGAGGACTGCTGAGATGAAGAAGCTGTATGGCAAAGATGCCGCCAAGATCCAAGGCATGGAGGCAGCCATGCAGCTCACTTTCGACCGCAACTGTGACCGCAAGCAGCCCAACTACTGGCCTGTTATACCATTAAACCTGTAGCAGCAACTGACTTAAACCAAATGCTGCTCAAACTTTCTCCTCAATCGATTAACACAGATAATAAATTCACTGAACAGTTTCCCTGAACTTATGAATAAACCGAACTCCTTTATAACAGAAAGCACGGGTCCGTTGCTTCAGGCTTGTACTGTAAGTACGCTTGGAGTCTTAAGAATGGACAAATGCGGCATAGCTCTTGTAAATGTTAATTAATGGCGTTGGGAGGATTCTTTTAACTCAAGGGTGCCCGATCCTGATCCTAGTGATTAACCATCTTACAGAGCCTACAGAGCCTTCAGGGCTATCTGAGTATTATAGCCAGGGATGTTGTGTATATGAACTCAAGGAAAATGAAGGATTGGGCACCTCTGCTTTGACTCTGCCAAACTATGTACTAACTGTGCTGATACTGTACATTAATTTTCTCCGAAAGCACTATAAGCGCGAACATGTTGAGGTACCCCTCGTCAGTGGCCTGCTGTTCGATCTTATTCAGATAGTTGTCAGTTTGATAAGTTATGGCTCTTTAAAGGAATGCTCCCACGCTTTTCTAGTGTGATCTCTGTGGTTCATACGTAGCATATCCTCACTATCAGAACAAAACCTTGTATCTCCATTTTTTTGCAGATAAGTTGCGAGAACCATCTTTGCTATAGTGAAACGTTCATGACAAACAAACCAATAAAAATGGTCTAAGTTACTTAGAAATGTATCTTGTTACATTACCATACCTTGAAAATTATGGATGTTTTTCCATGTCTATTGTAAAGGTATAAGATTTTGTTCCGATAGCAACAACATGACCAATTACCATGAACAATACATTTATTGTATTTGTTTTTTGAAAGAAAGAAGCGGCAGAAAACACATTTGTTTCAGTAGTCACTCCATCCACTGACTTCTATTTAAAAAGTGGAAGGCACATATCCGAACTGTTGTAATTCCTACACCGTTCACCTGATTTGTATGTAAATACCCTCAAATTAAAGCTGAAAGTCTGCAGTTAAAGTTTGTTTCATTTCAAATCTTGTTTGTTTCATTTCAAATCCATTGTGGTGGTGTATAGAGCCAAAAAGATTAGAATTGTGTTGACTTCCCAATACTTATGGATCTGACTGTATGTGTAAATGAAACTTTTTTTGTAATGTCACAAAAACTAGTACATTTACATTTACAGCTTTCGCAGTGTAGCTCCGCCTACCAATGCTAATGTTAATTCGAGTGTTTCAGTCTGAACTGCTATTTGAACGTGGTGCAGTAAAAGGCAGCCAGTCAGAACACAGCTAATGTACACATGCCAGTTTTAAAGGCACAGTAACAAAAACAGCTGGTTTAATAGGGCATAAAGAGATTGTAGAATGGTCAGTTAAAATGAGTAATGACTGTTTTTTGGTTAAGTAGACCCATGCAAACGCTACAAGTATACCTAGCGAAAATAACAATATACTATAAAACATAGAACATGAAACCTTTAACTAGTTACTGTGTCATGCTGTATAGATTTTCATGTAGGCAGGCATAAATGTCCTAAAAAGAGCACACAGAGATACAGTAATATTCTGTGCCCTCATCATTGCTAAAAGTATTGATAGTTCTCGTATAAGTTCTGAAAAGGACAAGACTTATTTGAGCTATGCTCAAAATACAGGACTATAGTATAGTTGTATTATACCCTGGCAAAAAAAGTACTCATACCTGCAGAACATTCTTGTGGATCATTAAATTAGTCGCGTTCTTTCTAGTTATAACAGAAGTGGGAGACCACATAAAGAGAAACACCCAGTGTAGCACTAAGATTAGCAACTTCAGTGAGATGCAGCTGATGCTGTTGCAGGGGTACTAATTGGATTTATTTATGTTAACTGACTCATATTTAGTGTTCTTATTTGAAGAATTTCCAATCAGAAGAAAAAACAAAGTCTTTGAAGTCAAATATTCCTCCCCTGTAGTCTCATGACATTTTAAACTGTGCCTCTGGGCATTTTCTGCACAGGACAGACATGAGTAAGGCAGCCTGGGGGTCATCTGAAAGCACATCAACCATAATGAAAAATCTTTATTTGCAGATACTGAGAGAATCAGCCCAGTTCAGTTGGGTACTGTGACACTGCCGGACGCTTTTCCACAGATTAGTCAGTCGCTGCGTCCTGTATTGATGGGCACTCTTTAAAGTGGGTCGCCGATCAATGATCGAAATTGTCTCCACTGGGAGTCAAAACACACAAAAATTCTGTTCAGAGTCGCAATACATACCACGGCACTGCTCTTTTCTCTGGCATCAGATTTCTTAGAATTGCATCCAAATGGACAGCTCAATAACTGGACCATACACACCCAGAACCCACATTTATCACCCTGCTGGTTAATTATCAGTGGATTTATTACAGTGAATCAGGCCATCCTAAGCTATCAAAAACTGAAAAGAGGCTCACTTTGCACTATTATCAATGTAAAGTGAATCAATCTGGCATACAATTAAGTCAAATTAGGCCAGTTTCAAAGAGCACAACAATGACTCAACGGTTATGGAGAGACGGGGAGAAAGCTATCCATGTATTTGCGATTGTGTGTGTGTTTGTGTGGGTTGTGTGTGTGTGAAAGATACAGAACTGAGGGATGAGCCAGAAACTGTTGCTATTTATATCCTCCTTAGCAGCCATGGGGAAAAGCCACCATCTGCATGGAGAACACCAAGAAGCTGCATTACCAAGCACATCCTAGGACAGGAAAAATATCTGCTCAATTTGGTAATGGAGTGAACAAAAGTTTGGGCTAATGAATGGAGAAGAAAATACTGCATAAAAACTGATTATTAGGAATGATATTTTTATTAGGAACATTAGCTCAGATAAGACACTTTAATTCATTCAGATTGTGGGAAACCCTGGACAGCTGCTTGTCATCTGCCTGATTGATCAGTTCACTGAAAAATCAGAATTGAACCCGGAGGAAATTGCTTGTGTTACGACTGCACAGACTCACAGAGACACAAAGACAGGAACAAGATATAATATGTCTAAATAAATTAGAAAAAAAAGCTGAACATGAAACACTCTATACTATATACACAAACGCTGGAAAAACTATAAATACTATAGATAAGTAACTTAAAGTTAAGTGAATTACTAGTAACATAAATGATGAATAGGTGGATGTTACTGCACATAATAGAGATCAGTAGCAAAAAAGTAATTGACATAAGTAGTGATATGACACATGGTAAGACTATTGCATATAATGAAATGATGTAATGAGTTTGACACAGTGGCGTTGTTGCTGTTTTAACTGCATCTTTAATAATAAACTTAAAACAGTCGCAGAATTACAGTTACATTTAACATATCGGCAATAGAGCATCCATAAAAAAGCACACGGACAGCCAGGGCATCGCTACATTTTAGCCAAATTTCCACTAAAGAGCAGGTGGTTTCATGTGGTTCTGATGTATATTTAAATGATCTTCTCATCCTCAGATTTTTTTTTGTAACATTAGCGCTCATTTAGTGTGTGAGGTTCCTGCAATGCGCTAGCTGCAGAGTGTCAACACATCTACTGCCAGGCCCTTCGTTTTACGCATGGGCTATTTATACAGCAGCAGCTATTAATAGCAATGTCCCCACAGCACATAGCAGCCCTCAGCTTTCCTACTGCAGACCTGCGGCATACTCTGTTCACACACACACACACACACACACACTCCGCCGCAGAGCTGTCTACTCAGAGAAATGGCCGAGAGGACGAAGGACAAAAGGGAGAGGGGGACGGAAAGGACAGAAGATGGAAAATAGTTGACGAGAGAAAGAGAAAATGTGAGGGACAGAGAGTGAGAGAATTAAATATTGCAGGACAAGGCATCTGTCTGTTTTCACTAGAATCTCCTCTACATTTTTTTAATCTCTAAAGGGAAATGATGTAAAATATATCAGTGATCCCACTGAGAGCACTTCATTTCACACAGGCCTCGGAGCTCACAGCCTCTTCCTCAGTAGATCACTCAGGGTTGGCCACGCTTCTCTATCTCCTCAATCTTCCCATGAGGGAATGAGGTTACCTCTATTTGAATGCACAGCCACTTCTACTCTCAGCAGGAACCACTGCTTAAGACCTCCTGCATCAATAGCAAACACACACTCTGCCATCAGACCAAGGGGAAGAGCAAAGGAAAGCTCACACACCGCTACATTAACACGTCTGTCCTGCAACAGTCCACCTAGACACATATCATTTATCAGTAAAAAGAAAAACAGGAATATTTTCTGAAGGTGAATGAAAATATACACACTACCGGTCAAAGTTTTCACACACCACAGGTTTTTATCACTTACCACTGATCCATTTATTTCACAACCCGCAGGTTTTTATTCTTGTTAAACATTGGAAAGCTGTTGAGTGAACAGCTATAAATTTGTCCCGTCGAGTGTCACGTCGTGTCTCCTTCTCCAGGCATGCAGGGCAGGCACACACACACCAGGGGTGGTCGAAGTGCTGCATTTCCTTTATTCTTTCTCACAACAAAACCAGGCATGAGAGCCAGAACACAAAACTACGATTCTTAGAACACAAAAGGAAAAACCACACTGAATACAAAACCCCACAAACCCAAAAAAACAAAAAACACAAACACAAAACAGCTGAAACTAATAATATAATAAAAGCCCAAGCTAAAACACAAAACCCCGAACTTAAGCAAGGGTGCCTGCCGTCACTGACCCCAGGCTTGACAAAATTTAAATCTGTCAAATAAAACAAGCTTCCTTTATAAGATGGAAAGAATCTGTAATAGTGCATGTCTGATATTGTATAAACTGCTTGCGTGGTGATGCAGAGTCAAATTCTAACAGTTTCTAGTTTAACTGTTACATCCCACTTATAGTCACTTATAGTTCGCTAAGTATCTAACAGTAGTCCATATTATGTGGATCCACATGATTATTATGAATATAATTATATAAGGTGGCTTTTTATAGGTCAGTAGTGAAGAATAAAATGACATTTTCTGGCAAATAAAGGTACTCAAAGGGTGAACATATGGTAAACGTATTTGTTAGGAGAGACTTTTGAGTTTATGTTTAGTAATTATTAAGCGAGTAACATGCAAATGTAGAAAATTACAGTGTGTGAAAACCAAATATATATAATCATATATTCTGCCATCACTGCCTCTGAATAAGGAGTGTTGACATTGAAAAGTCACCTGCTGTAACCCTGTAATAATCATCACAATCACTATCCTTTGTCTTTTAATGAATGATCATGTTTTTAATTAATCATTTTTCATCTTCTAAAATAGTTCTGGAAATGGAAAAATCTCCTTTCATTTATTATGCCTACTACATAATGCAGGTCTGCGTGACGTTGTTAATCACAGAGTGCCTCGTGTGTTTTGGTGGTTGCCAAGTGAAAACCATTTTCAGTTGAGAAAAAAAGAACACAAAAAGTTTGTGGCTAAATGTGCAGCAAAGTCAATAACCATGAGAACAATGTATGATTGATGAACCTAAATACATTATCTAATATACAATATATTCAGAGACGGACCACCCTCTGACACCCGCTGAAGTTAAACCAAGCTGTTGAAAAGTAAGCCTTAACACACCGTGTAAAATTTACCATTTAAAAAGCAACAATAGCCCGTGAGCCAGTAATAATATTGCACATGAGGTCCTGGAGAGCTTTCATTCAGTTAATCCTTTGTACATTTCCTACACTGTTCATCTAAAGCTTATATCTGCAGTGGACTGTCCCAAGCATTTGAGCCACCTCCAGCCTTGTGGTCTCTGAGTGGGCACTGGCCCCACTGCCATAGTCAGTAATCCATTCCTTAAGATGTTCACCAGAAACAGAGAAGTCAATCCTGTCAAAACTTTTCTTTAGTTCAGCAACCACTTCTGCCCTCCACACGGGCATCAACATGGGCGGATGTGCTGTTAATAGCAAAGTGACACTGCTGATACTGCAGGTCAAGCAGGACATACAAAAATCTCCTGAATCCTGGATGTATGTTCCAAAGTGGAAGTGGATGTGATCCCGGCAGAAGAGAGAGGGAGATGCTGTCTGTTACATTCTGCCATCTAGTGGCACGTACACACTCATGCAAGAGGTTTCCAGGAGTGTTTTGCACGTTTTACACTTCCAGGCGTTCGACCGGAAAAAACACATCACACATTAAGTGTAAAGAGTCCACTTGTCATACGTGAACAAACCACACCACAGCACACAGTGTGAGCAGTATGAAATTCTTTCTCTGCATTTAACTCATTTACTAAATGAAGCAGCGGGCAGCCAGGAACCAGCTACCAAACACATTGCAACATCTGTGCACATATTCAGAAACTGTGAAGGCAGCAGGCAGCAGGAAAGAGAGACAGGAAGTTTAGGCGTTAGCCCTTAACGAAAGGAAATTCTTTCCATTCTCTCTGAGCAATGACCTGAACAACAAAACACTTTCACTTTCAGTTTGGAGCCCCTCTGGATCAGAACTGGCACTCACAGCTCCCACTGCCCACATGCAGCTGAGGTTCTGGGTGCGACCCTGTTTGCTTAAGTCCTCGTCCAGTTCATCCACACTTCACAATCAGCCTTTGGTAAGTGCTGCAAAAAAAGATGCAAACATCCAGACAATACATACATCATGTTTTTTTTCCCTTCCCTTTTCCTAGTGTGCAAAGTATTTAATGCGAAAATAAGTAGAAACTTTTTTCACACTGAATAAGTGAAACCAAACTGTAGTGGCGTGTGAGTTTTGACTGTTGGCAGCTGGTTTGGACACTGACCAATGCTGGATTAGAATGTAGGTCAAACTCCAGAAAATGTTTAATATTACACACACACACACACACACACACACACACATATACGCTCGCATACACACACACACACACACACACAGAGAGACAAAAGCGCAAGATTTCAAAGACTTTGGGGAGAAAAATAATCAGAGATGTGAACAAGGATCCCTGGGTCTCTGCCACGGTGCTTGTTGCTGAGCTGGCCTCTTCAAGGAAGACAGTTGTGAGAACTCTTCATCATGGAGGACTTCAAGGTCATCCTCCAAGAAAAACTCCATTGCTGAAACAACGGCACATCAATGCCCATGAACATAAAACATGGCGATGAGTTTTGGAAGTCTGTTCTTTGGTCTTATGAGACTAAACTTGAGCTGTTTGGGCACAGGGATGTTGTTCTTGTTTGGAGAAGAAAGGAAGAGGCCTTCAACCTTAAAAACACAGTTCCAACTGTTAAACATGGTGGTGGGAGCATCATGTTGTGGGGCTGTTGTGCTGCCTCAGGCACTGGGAACCTTGTTCGTGTTCATGGGGTCATGAAACAAAAGCAGTATGTTGACATTTTGAAGAATACCTGAAAGAAATCTGCTGCAAGTCTCGCTTTAGATCGCTGCTTGGTCTTTCAGCAAGATAATGACCCAAAGCATGCCTCTAAGATGGTCACAACCTTTACAAAGGACATCAAAATCAGGGTCCTGAGAGGCCACACAATTGACCATTAAATGTCAGAGGGGCTAATAAGTTTAGCCTTGTCATTTTTTAGTTTTCTTTTTAAAACTCAGCACATCGATAAATATCTTAATCAAACTTTGTGGAGATTTTGTCTTTGTTCTTTTGGAAGCAATACAAGTATTAACAATTTTTATTCATTTCCATGGGAATATTAACGCTTTTGTGTGATTTCTTTAGGGAGGCTAATCATTCTATTTTCAACATTTCAGTAAAAAGTTTAGTAAAAATCACTCACCGCTAGGTTTGTGTACCAGAATTCTATTAAGGATTAAAGGGTGGAGTATTCAGCTGTGTGATCAGTAGATTCATTGATTGCCAATATAATCAATAGTGAAAGACCTACTGATAACCCTGAATTTACAGCAAATGAGAACACATACAGAATTGTGTATTTATACATTTATACAAATTAAAATATGTATATGAACAAAGAACAAATAAACAAGAATAAAGAACAAAACTGAAAGAATGAAAAAGTATTCAGACACCATAAATGAATTACTTTAAGTAATTACAGTTTGAAGATGTTGCTGTTTGAACATATTACAGTTTGAAGATATTACTGGTAAAAAAGTAAAGAACTTTTTACAGCATTGCAGTCCTTGCAGTTCAGTTTTGCCCCATTCCTCTTGGCAAACCTCCTTCAATTTCCCAAGGTTACACAAGTTCCTCTGACTCAAAATCCTCCATAAATTTTCAATGGAGTTGAAGTCAGAAGATTGCCTACACCATGTAAGAACCGTCACCTTTTTCACTACTGAGTCATTTTTGCTGTATGTTTGGGGTCACCGTCTAAATCTTCTCACCTTTTTTTTCTTCTCACTATTTACCTCTAATATGTCCTAGTATTTCACCTCCTTTCATTTCATTTGATAATGTGTAATACCTCAGTGTCGTTCGGTAAGGTCTTAAGAACACGAGTTTTTTCAGTTTCAGTTATTCACTTAAATTGAGATCTTCGCTAGAGCTCTGTAGCTTTGTCTATTCAGGTATCGTTTTATAGTGTTCTCCCCGAAAATTTTAGAAAAGGTCCTTCACCTCCACAGTGATGCTACTTTTATGAAGATTCCAGATGAAATTTGCACAATAATATTTTTAAAATTTGTTTTTATTTTATTTAGATTTTTTATTTGTATTTCATGTTTGTTTATGCTTATGAATACATTATTTTTTCTTTATATTTATAAGGACAAAGTTGAAATAATGCTGTAATGCAGTAATTCATATGACATTTATAATCAAAGTTTTAATTTATTCTTCTTTTTATGATTTGGAAAATTTTCACAAAACCTGTTGTTGTATCCATGTTGAATATTTTACACTCTCAACTCAATTCACCCACTGAAATATGACTCAGGCCCTCCACCCTCATTCAGCCACAGATTTAGGAAGTGGGGAGGTATGTTTTAATTTGTCATTTTAGAGCAAAGCAAAACGGACGGACAGAGAGAGAGACACAGAGAGAGAGAGAGAGAGAGAGAGAGAGAGAGAAAGAGAGACAGAGAGAGAGAGAGAGACAGATAGAGAGAGAGAGAAAGAGAGACAGAGAGAGACAGAGACAGAGAGAGAGAGACAGAGACACAGAGAGAGAGGGAGAGAGACAGAGAGAGCGAGAGAGTAATAAAGAGTGAGAGAGAGAGAGAGACAGAGAGAGAGTGAGAGAGAGAGAGAGTAAGAGAGTGAGTGAGAGAGAGAGACAGAGAGAGAGAGAGAGAGAGAGGGAGGAACAATGCAACCAGTGACTTAAGTTCGCCACTCAGCTTAAAAATGGGAGGCTTGCAGGACGCTGTTTAGGAGGGAGCTCGGACTTTTTGTCAGAAAAAAAACATTACTATTGGTGACTCACTGCTTTGAAGGTACATTATTAGAACTTCCTTACCTTCCTTAATTCTCTGTACAGTATATTTTCTATAAGGTTTGCATTTTACCATGTTAATATTTGTTATATATCTGTCAGTACACATGACTGGGGGAAAAAAGTGCCAGAAAAAGTGTAGATTATTTGGAAAAAATATTTTAGAAACTAAAGAAGTAATGAATGTTTATCTCATGTAGAGTCTGCTTTCATTCTTGTTATTTGTGTTATTTCCAGCAGCAGGGGGCAGAAAAGAGGAGGAGGAGGTCCTGTGTGTCAAAGTCTGAGCGCTAGGATCAGATCATTTGTGTATATCTGTGTCAATTTGTATCTGTTTTATAAAGAACCCTAGATTTAAGCAACCTTAATGTTAACAATGGCTTATTAACGGCTTTTTGTAAAATTGGCATCCGACACACGAACATTTGAGCTCATTCATCTTACCATTCATTCTACACTCTGTTGCCACAAAGAGTTCTTTATATTCTGTAGACAAGCCATTTTTGGTTTTCTAAAAAAACATTGTTTAAAAAAAAAGTAGCAAATCACTCTAGATATTCAAATCCTTGGTCCTGTGTTTACCTTCAGAAATTTATAGTAAATTGGTCACTGGTGTGATTAACCAGAACTTTTTTTTAATTAGCCAGAAAGTTTTTTTTTACTGTACTCAGTTTGGACACCAGTGACACTACAGCAAATATTCTACTACACTGTCCCGATGTTCTTTTTGAGATCTGAATAATGGTAAACAATGGCATGCTACTGTCCTTATATGCATTACCATTTAATAGAATTGGCTACGGATATCAAGAGTTCAAGAGTTTTTATTTTATTTGTCACATGCAGTCCTGCTTAGTACAACATACAGTGAAATACTTTTCTGGCAATATGCTCTGGCTGTGCAACACAGAATTGCCAAGACAATATCAATCTAACAAGATAACATCAGTCTAACAAAACAGAAATGTAATTTTAAAAATTCGAAAAAAATGTATACACTTAAAAATAAATTAACAAATATGTGCAAAAAGCTGCAGAAGTTGAAGGAAAGAAGAATGAAATAGAGAGTCTGTGTGTTTGTGTGTGTGTTTGTGGTATTGTCTGTTATGTGCTGTCGTTGAGTCTAATTGGTTGTGTATAGAAACTTCTCTTGAAGCATTCAGTTTTTGTTTTTAAGCTGCAGAGCCGTCTCTCTGACTTCAGCAGCCTGAACAGTTTGTAGGGTGGCTGGAGTCTCTTGTGATCCCGTGGGCCTGGGTGCTTCAATCGCTAAGCTAATGACAAACAGCAGACCAGATGACAACCAAATTAAACTGAGGATTCTTTAAAAAGACACCAAATACTCTTTTCCATGATAAAACAAAGGTTATACGTAAAATCTCAGCTGCATCCAGTTGTAAAATAAATGCTTTGAAAAAAACAAGGCATCAGTATTCACCCAAATAACAAGTTAAAAGTTAAGAGATATTAAACTAGAAATTCAAAAGTATGTGACAAAATAAGTTTATAAGCGTTTGGATTTGTTAGACCCTGTTCTTTGTATATCCAATAAATGTAATAAACAGTTCTGAATATAACAATACTGCACAGATCTTGGGATTCTGGGGTATAAAATGAAATGCAGAATCGCTTGTTCCCAAATCACACACTGTCAGTTTGGTATTAACTGTGTATCTTTTGGTTCTCCCTTCTAACTTAAAACTGTTAGGCCTAGGTCCTGTAGTCTCTGTTTGCATTGTGACCAACCTATACACCGTTTCAAACATGGTGTGCTCCAGCATTACTATCTGTTCTATCTGTCAAGCTGCATGCATAGTCCTGCCTGTTGCCTGATTTAGTTTTCCTGCTTCTGCTGCAGTGGACCTGCGTCACCACATGAGAGATATTTTCTGAAAGCATCCTAGCCCTCCCATAAACATCTGTCTTGGGTTGCAATTAGCCTTATGATTGCAAGCCCCTACATAGCCCAAAGTTCCCATTATGAGTATTAGTTCCTCTAAGTGTTTTATCCTCATGATCTAAGGGACATTTTCTTTAGAATATTGCCCTCCACTTGCACTCATGAGAGTAAAAAAAGTAGTTTGTTTTATTTGAACAGAACTGACTTTCACCACGTCACAGCGCCTCATCAAGCAGATTTACTAAAAACAGTAACAGCAAAAAGACTGATGTATGCACCGCACCGCCATCACCAAACGCATTCAGTAAAATTTGAGTTTTCTCCAACATCACAAGGTGGATAATAAAATACTTACATTAAGATGCCGAATTCCACTTTAAAGGTCAAAGTAAAACATGCATCACAAAAAAGTGATGTAGTGATGTCTGCATTATAATATTGTAGGGTGCATTAGAAGAACTTCTAGTTGATCATCAACTCAAACATAAATGAATCTCTTTGGGCACCCCTTTAAATTTGTCAAGGGGTTTCATATAGTTAGGCTTATGCTGAAGTAACATCCTGTAAGCTTGCCATGCAACCTAAAGCCCAGGCCCTCAGTTACAGGCTGTAGTTTCGGTGGTTTCACTTCATCTAAGTATTACTGGGTGAGATAAATTAGGAGAAGAAGTAAAGCAAACTGTAGCACTACACTCTCCAAAACACATTATATCACACCAAAATGACAAACTGTGAGAAAGCTAAAGTAATTCTGAAAACTTAACGTAGATTCCCTTTGTTTTTGAGTGTGCAAGATGTGGTTACAGGAAATCTCCTTGAACTTGCAAAATCCTTAAAATGACTAAACTACAGTCTCTTTAAGATGAACGTTTTCAAAAGCAAGATGGAGGTTCCTTATTCTTACTTCCTCATCAAGCCAGCCATTAATAACCAGCAAGCCTTGGGAACATGCATAGTTTTATACATAAAACTACATAAAAACTGCACACAAGAATGAGCATGAGTTTTTAACAGCTTCTGTATTAATATGTGTACAATAAAAAAAACCAAAAAAACACTTAATTTTTCTGATTCAAAAAAAAGGTGTGCCATAAAATGTATGAAAATAAATGAGAGACTTGAGTGACTACAGTTTCTTATGTATACATTAGAAGCACATCATTTATGAGTGAAGAAAAATTATGTAGGAGCAGCTTTTCAGATCTTATGGCATAAGCGTATGTAATTATGCCATTTTGTATGTGTCTCAGACTCCCAATTTAAGACATTTTCTCTTCTCAAAAAGATTGCTATAGCCGGTTGCTATAAGAGTTTCAGGTGTTAGGTCTTTTTTTCTTGAAGGCTTTGTTTGAATACAAACACAGATTTCAGAACAATAGAGGAGGGTTAAACTGTGATGTTTGTGAGAGTGTGTGTGATCTTTTCTTTTACTTCTATGTGACCCGGCCCTCTTGTTTGTCATAGGACGTACAGACATTTTCCTCTGCTGCCTTTCTGTCAAATGGGCTGTACTTTTCCATCTTTAATCTTTTGCAACTGTCTGTGGCAGGAAGTCGAGTGTTTGCATCGACACCCATGACAGAGCCATCTCCCTACAGCGCTGCCTTTCACCATATTTAAGTAAGAAAACAGAATTTATATTTCATGCAGTTTACTTTTATAATGTTTTAATGTATTTTGAGGAGTGGTACATTTTGTTTATTCTTGTTTTTGTTGAACGTTTAGACTTAAAAGACTTCTTTACAAACATCTTAAAAACTTTTTTTATTGATAGTGTTGCAACTCATTTAATCGCATTTTTTTGTGTTTACACAAATTGAAAAAAAATGTAGCAATTGACAGATGTATGTCAGTGTGCCAATCCAAGTTTTCGCATTTAAACCTCCTACATATAATGTTCTCTTTTTTCGATACTATGAAAGGCTTTGTTTTAACTTCCTAAAATAATGTGAGTGATCCCTTCCTTAGATCTGGAAAAACTCAGTTATGTGTCATATCATTACTCAGTGAACTCAGATCCCAGAAAGAGTGAAAAATAAAACTACAAGAAATGTTTCAATACACCATATCGTAGTATTAATGTGCATAATCTCCTGCACCAGCGGCCATTCTTCCACATTTAACCATGTTTACAGGGTGGAGTGACACTGTGTGGTAGTTAGTTCATCAGGTCTAAGAGGAAGGAAGTCCGAACATGACTCTGTCCATGGAAGAAAATGATAACTGTGATTAATGCAATGAGAATAATTATGAAGCAATGAAGCAAGCCTACTACTAGACAGGCCATGTAACCTGTTATGGCAGTCTGACCTCTTTATCATGCAAATGAAACCGTGGCTGCAGTGAACTATATTTCACAGACTCTTTTTTTTCATACTTTTAGCATGGTGCAAAACCTAACCTATGCTTAAAGGGGATTTCCAACATGAGTATTACAAGCATAACACATATCAATGTTAATGTAACTTGTTTATCCATATTTGTTCATTTTTCACTTCATTGCATAATTTGAAAATGTGCAAATTGCCATTTACACTGTGTTAATGTTTCATGACCAATGGAAAAGTTTACATCATGTACCTCCTTAGAAAGTAGTTGGCTGTCCATGTACCACCACTATGATGGATCTTAAAATGCAGCTGTGTAGGCCAACTTTATTCAGCTACTCACAGTTCACACAGGAGGCAAATGTATTCCTAATAAGAAAGTGATTATTTTAGATAATTATTATTTTTGATAATTATTATTTTTGATAATTATTATTTTTGATTATTATTTTTGATGTTCTCAGCCACAGCTATGCCGTACAAAGGGGTAGCATTAGATCTGGCATTTAAACTATTCCATTCAACTCTCATACAATGCAAGTGAAAACATTAAGAACTGTATTTTATTTGAACACACACACACACACACACACACACACACACACACACACACGTACATGTACAGCAAGTGAGAACATTATCATTATCTTGCCATCGCAGTTTAACTTTTAACAGTTAATACTTGCAGCAGCTAATTAGCGTGTTACTTGTAAATAGGCTGATACAGAAACAAAAATATTACAGGAAAGGTAAAACTTATTTAAATCCGAGGGATTTTATCATTTAAAAACTTGGTATATAAATATAGCTGGTGCCCTAGTGTTTAGAGAGTTTGCCCTGAGATCAGAAGGTTGTGGGCACCCCTCATTGGTGGCAGCTCACTTGGTGAATGAGTTAAATGCAGAGAGAGAATTTCACACTGTTCACACTGTGTGCTGTGGTGTGTTCACGCTTAACTATAAGGGGCCACTTTACTTTACTTTGCCATTTCACATACATACATACAAATATATACATTTTCTGAGTCTGAGTATGCTCTTATTCTGAGTATTGCAGCTCATTTGAAGATCAGTAGATCACCAGTCAGTGGCAGTAAAGACTATTATCTGTTTTTTATTAGGGAATGCATCAGACAGTGAGTCTGAAGATTCTTCTCTTGCTGTTATTTGGAGGACATGGTAAGACTTCAGTGGTCAGAGTGAGACCACAGACCACACAAAGTAGACATTTTTCTTGCAAAATTGTCAGTTAATGTTATAGATATTTCTGTATATTAAGTCTTCACCATAAGACTGAACAAGCTAAGCATGTACGGATTTGGGATCTGAAGACAGAGCACTTTACATGACTTTATATGTAATTTATATTTTTTTATGCGATTCATATTCTGTTACTTCATATGTCTTGTTTCTGTTTTTACACTAGCCTACTCCCAGGAGGAATGTATTAAATCTTCGGTGACCACATGTGATGACTGCCTTAAGTCTAAGCCAGGCTGTGTCTGGTGCCAAGACTTGGTTAGTACTGACCTGCTAAAAAAAAAAAATTCATATTAAACCTTTTCAGATTCAAAATAATTCAAACTGAAGACCACAGATCTATAAAGCATTTTGACACCAACTTTGTTCTCCACAGAATTTCACCAAGCAGGGAGAACTGGAAGCAGTAAGATGTGACACTGAGAGCGAGCTACTCAAAAAAGGCTGCCCAAAGAATAAGATCATCAACCCACCCAACGACGAGAAAAAAATTAAAGACAAACCACTGTCTGACAGAAACAAAGATCTAGTCCAGGTCCAGCCACAAGAGATTGGACTTAACCTAAGACCGGGTATACTAGATTAGAATAAAACTTTTTAAAGTAACCAAATCTTGCAAACCTGATTCCATCACTTATTTTCTTTGGTAGGACACAATAAAGGACACATGACCAAACATATTTACATATATCAGTCTTAAAAGCATACTTAGAATAACAGCCTGTTTAATTCTATGGGTTAAAATAGAGGCTTGAAATAGAACATGTAATAACTTACGACTGCTTTCATAAGTGCACCTCAGCTGAAAAATGGTGATCCCAGAAATTCTATCCTGGAGGGCTGTGTTCCATGCTAAAAATAACAGAACCAACTCAGCAATGACTAATCCCATTGTGAAACTGATGTCCTTTTGTGTTACTTATGAGTAGAAGTCACAGTAAATGCTTTATACCTTGTTTTCTCAGGTAAACCCTACACTTTTAATCTCTTCTTTAAGAGGGCGGAGGGTTACCCTGTTGACCTGTACTACCTTATGGATCTCTCTTATTCGATGAATGATGATTTGAAGAACGTTAAAAACCTGGGAATAAAACTGCTTAATAAACTCAAAGACACCACTGGAAATGCAAGAATAGGTAAGAGGGCGTGTGACAAGGACACTCAAATGGAAAGCATGTGCTCTAACTCAGTAGTGACAGATGCATTGATCTGCTTCGTTTATGCAGGTTTTGGGTCATTTGTCGATAAGACACTTCTACCATTTACGGACACTAACAAAGAGAAGCTTCAAAAGCCCTGTCCGCGAGAAGAACGTCAGTGTCAGCCGGCATTTGGTTATAAGCATGTTCTCAGTCTGACAGATAACGGAGATCAGTTCACAAAGATGGTATCTCAGCAGTACATATCTGGCAACCTGGACACACCTGAAGGAAGTCTGGATGCCATCATGCAAGCTGTCACCTGTGAGGTGAGGCTATATTCATACTAATTTACGTCAAGCCAGCGTGTTTTATTCATCTGCAATGATTTGACATATTTGAACCATGAAGCTATTTAAAGTATAATTTTTTAATTGTGGTGTACAAAGAACCTATATTCATTTATTGACTGTTCTTTTGCCAATGTGCAGAGGGAGATTGGCTGGGGCAATAGCACCCGTCTGTTGGTGCTGGCCACTGATGCTGGCTTTCACATGGCAGGGGATGGGAAGCTTGCTGGCATTCTAGAACCAAATCAAGAGTCCTGCCAGTTGAACAGTGAAAAGATGTACAGCAAGAGCAACCTTTGGGTATGTCACATACAGGGAGATACAGAGGAGTTATTGACCATAATAAATGAATTACAGTGGTGTCCATAAATATTGAGCACTTTGTTGAACATGTCTTCTGCTTGATGGTTCCATGTTATGATGCTATGTCTTATATCAACCTGAATTTCTCTGTCAGGACTACCCATCAGTTGGGCAGGTGGCCAGGAAACTGGAGGAAAAAAACATACAGCCAATTTTTGCGGTCACTGAGAAAGTGGCAGATGTATACAGCGTGAGTAAAACTTTTACAAAAAATATTGATACGTGTTATGTAACACGTAATATCTTTAATATCTCTTTTAGTATGGAAACAACATTGCAGCATATTCCTATGTGTGGTGCGAGGGACAAGATGGAAAACCAGTTAACAAATTAAAGACAATAGTACAACTACGCCATCTAAGGGAACCGCACCCAAAGGAATAACAACACAGGTCAACAGGTCAAAATCATCAGAGATAAGTTTATGTGGGTTTTGTAGTGTTTTTCATGCTGATTT
>JBBJLS010089333.1:0-22529 GCA_037577275.1 Bryconaethiops microstoma
AGAGACAGCCTCGAAACGTTAGTGATTTAGAGATGATCTGCAAAGAGGAGTCGACCACAATTCCTCCTAAAATGTGCAAAAACTTGGTCATCAATTACAAGAATCATTTGACCTCTGTGCTTGCAAAGAAGGGTTTTGCCACTAATATTAAGTCTTTTTCTGTTAGAGGGTTCAAATACTTATTTCACTCAATGAAATGCAAATCAGTTTCTATCTTTTATTTAACGTTATTTTTCAAATTTCCTTTTATATATATATATATATATACAGTATATGTCACATCCGGGCACGGCCCATCCAAAAAGGAGGCACAGACACAAATGTCCATACTGAAGAGACTTTATTTTACAGGTAAAACAAAGGAGGCACGAGGGCCAAAGAAGAAGGGCAGGATCTGGAGGAACACAACTCTATGATGAAGTGAGGGAAGACAGACAAGCTAAACTAAGGACCAATGATAATACAAACAGTTATTTCTTAATCTCTGGCCAGCTGAAAACCCCTATCTTTAAAGCCAACCAGTGATTAGACCACACCTAGTGTCATAATAAAAGCCCCCATATTCATTGTCCAATGGTGACATCTAGCAGCTGCCGACTGGGGACGTTACCCCCCTGAAAATCTGATTTTTTAATCTACATATATGCAAAATCTACAGTTTGTACATTAAGAGCATTAGCTAATTACCACAGCTGTTTTATATGGAGCCCACTGATCAGACTTGGCTGAAAACACAGCTGGGAAACAAAACGAGAAGAGCAGCTCTGAGCTGCCATAAATTAGGTCAGAATGCTGTATGATACTCGCAGTGTGTGGCCATCCGGCCGTCAGGCTGCTGGAGAGCACACAGCTCATATTAGAAGTTTAGCCCCAGGTCCATTTGACTTTGAACTGTCCCCCACGAGTGGGAGGGCTTTACATAATGGGATAAAACGGAGCTGTGATTGATGTATTCTGTCCTGATCTGTTTCGGCTTATTTACCAGGGCAGACATAATATCCCTGTGTGTGTGTGTGTGTGTGTGTGTGTGTGTGTGTGTGTGTGTGTGTGTGTGTGTGTGTCAGGAATGGTAGGAAAGAATGAAAGAGACCACAAGGAGTAAATATTAAATATTTGCAAGGAGAGAGAGAGAGCGAGAGAGAGAGAGAGAGAGAGAGAGAGAGAGAGAGAGAGAGAGAGAGAGAGAGAGAGAGAGGACATGGAGGAAACAGGAATGCTCAAAACAGGCTTTTAAACTGTATTACAGTTAGAGAGTGGAATAAACATTCCCCAGAAATAAAATGAGCACTATCACTTTCTGATATTTTTAGCATCCTGCACAGTGATTCACAGACCATTTTAGCTGCAGCAGAGCTCTAACTTCAGAGATCCAGGGTCAGACTCCTGAAAGGAGGGCAATCAGAAACTGGAATGCATTTCTATGGAACATGAGGTGTGGTGGTTACTAGGGTATTGGAAGTGGTTGCCAGGTGTTGCTATGGTAACCATGGTGGCTGCTAGGTGGTTGCCATGGTGTTCCAGGTGATTGCTAGGGGTAAGGTGGTATGACGGCATTGCAGGCAGTTGCTAAGTTGTAACTAGCCGGTTGAAATGGTATCTGCAGTGACTGCTTTGGGGCAGCTCGGTGGTTGCCATGGTGTTCCAAGTGTGTGGGTGACCATTATTTGGCCAATGTCCATCCAAAAAATGTACCCAAACCTTTGACCACTGACCAGTCTTTAGTCCACAGCAAACAGCTCCATGTACTAAGACAGAATTCCTTAATAATTCTCAGTGGAGGTGAATGGAACCAGACATCTAGCTCCACAATCTCCCTACCAGAAACTACTCCATGAAATGGTTATAGTTGCACCGCCTAATGCCTGAGATGTTCTACTAGAGTTTTGCGAAGCTTTTGGTTCTAAAATTAAACCCATTCATGGTGGAGGGATAAATGCAGGACATCCTGAGGCAAAACAGTCCCAAAAGAAAGTGATTTGGTTCAAATTTAACACTATTTTACCATCATAAACATCCAAATAAACATGTGTGGGTCTTACTAGTTGTCGATAGTGAAAACAGCTGGATTTGTGAAAGACATTTGGTTCCCTTGACTGCAAAGAAATCAGTCTCTACCAAGAAGTGTAGACAACACCAATCCTACGCTGAATGACTGTTTACATTGGCTTCTATTGCACACTACAGCTTATACAAGGCAGAACCTTGAATGACAAAAGAAATTAATCAGATTAGTTGATTAATCTAATAACAGTTGGTTTATTTGTTGACCTTCCATGGAGAAGCAGAAGAGTGCAGCACTCTGGTACCTGTGTTGAAGTCCAGTTTGGACACCTGCAGAGCGTAGGCCTCACACTCCTTCTTGCTGAAGCTGAAGATGATGACAGGCTGGAAGTTCCTCTCCATGATCATCTTCACGATCTTAAACACGTTTGACGGACCTGGAAACAATGATAACGAACATATTTACATTTTTAAATATTGCAGTGACAGTGATCAAAGCACTGTCACTTATCAGACCTGCATCATGGCCCTCCAAGGCCTCTCGTGGAATAAAACATCTTAGTACACTATCTGGGAAAGCAAGATGTCAGAACTTTGCTGTGAGGATTTGACAGCATTATTGCAGGCCTGAGAATCAGGTACTGATGCTGAATTAGTACCAGCACAAGTACCACCATCTCAGTACCTGACCTCACTAATGCTCTTGTACAATCAAATACACAGCATAAGGGATGTTGTCTATTTTTGTGGTAAGTACTAGCTTAAAGTTCACCTTTAGTTCCTCCTCTCCTGCCTTTGGGGTCCCATTTCCCTCCACTGCTCGACCCCTGGTCTCCGGCATCTCGCAGCACCTGCATGGCCGTGTTAAAGTTATCCTCCCTAAACTCGCCCTAAAAAAAGAGGATTCATGTGTGAGACCAACTTAAGGGAAGAAAAACTGATGGTTTTACTCTTTTTGCAAAGTCAAGAGGAAAGTAGAATGTTCACTCTACTTATTTCACCAAGAAGTTGTTCTAGGACCTTACAATTGGGTGGACTTAGCAACCATTAAGTTATCATATACAGTATTTAGTAAAAGTCTTGAGTCACTGATTGTTATGAGGCTTCATTTATCAGCCTCACAACAATCCCAAACACATTGTCAATACAGTTAAAGCATCTCAATTAAAAAACAAAAAAACAGCAGCATGGAACTCTATCATAAATATGCCTCCCCAAAGCCCCAGGAATCCCTCCATCATGAATGGGTTTAGTTTTAGAACCAAACGATTCTCAAAACTCTGGTAGAACGACGTCTCAGGTGTCAGGCGCACAAACACAACCATTACATGGAATAACTGGACAGTCTTGCTGTACGGACAGGGAGGGGCAGAAAGCTGAAGAGTGTTCTTACGTTCTCATCTACGACCAGGTGGAGTCCATCGCCCCCTGCTGGAAAGATGTAGTGCTGCAGTGGTGTGGGTCGGTAATCAGTGTAGACCACATGACAGGGCTGTTTACAGACAAAAACATACAATTAGGGGATATTTGTGCTTAAATTTTATCAGAAGGCCAACATTCAGATCAGAACCCTGAGCCAGAGGAGGAGCCCTACTGCCCTTTTTGGTAGTTGGCTCCACCAGAGTGTGTTAAGAAGGTACTTTATCTACGCTTACACTCACAGGTGTCATGAAGGGTCATGTGGTCCAGCACCAAAATAAATCAATTCAAATCTGCAGATAGTTAGGTCAGTGCCAGATTTCCCTGAGAATCAGAAGCAGGCTGTACCTGTTTGTGCAGGTGGCAGATCCACTCCGCGAACTGACGGGCGTTCGGGATGGTGGCCGACAGGAAGACATAGTGAACGTTATCAGGAAGGAGGATGATGGTCTCCTCCCAAACCACACCACGCTCTGCAGGTTACACACACACACATTACCTCTACACATAACTTGTGGCTCATAGCCAACATCATATTTGACTTCCAAGATGATATTTTATGCCACCTCTGCAAAATACACACCTGCGTCCCTCATGTAGTGAATCTCATCGAAAATGACCCAGGCCACCTCTCGCATGACCTCTGACCCTCGATACAGCATACTTCTCAAAATCTGAAAGAAGAAAAGAGTCATCAGACCTTTAAAATATCAGCCAGAAGTAAGCACAGTCAGTTTATCTTTTAGAAATGAGTAAAAATGTTGACTGTCCAGCAGAAAAGTGATCATCATATTATGCAGTTCATTTAAAAGGCTGGAGTAAATTTCCTTCAGTTTTTGGGATTGCGAACAATGTGATAGACTCTGAACTGGACTGATCTGGTAACACTTGATACAGTCACAAACATACTGTTTTTGTATTTTAGTATTTTCCATGCGGTTTGTACCATGTTTTGATGAAACTACAGTTGAAATGTTGGGATTGCTTTTATGTTCAATTTAAAGCCTTTTGCATGCATGAAGAAATGGGAAAGTGACGCCTCTGCTGTTTGGGTTTTTTTTCAGCACCCCCGCAACCCTGGACATAAGTTGTTCAGAGGGCGGACGGATCAACCTTTTTTGGACGGAAGCATTGATAGATCTTTTTGGTGGAGGGATTGTGGTTTACATATTAAACATATACACTTTATACAATATTTTAGCAAAAACAAGCTTAACTTCCATTCCAATATTTTAAACTAGTCAGGAAAATCTGTAAAGATAGATCATCATAAAGAAGGTTCTGATCAGTGTTATGTAGACGTACCTCGGTGGTCATGACGAGGCAGGATGCTGTGGGGTTAATGGTGACGTCTCCGGTCATCAGACCCACGTCCTGAAACTCCTCGTACATCTCACGATACTTCTGATTACTCAGAGCTTTGATGGGGCTGGTGAAGATAACACGCTGCTTCTCTCTCAGAGCCAGAGCAATGGCGTACCTGCACACACACAGGATTAAAATCACTCCACAATTATTACTGTCAGACTGTAAAAACTACACACTGCAGACTCATACTGGATTAAAATCACTCCACAATCATTACTGTAAAAAACCACAGAGCAGATTCATACTGGATTAAAATCACTCCACAATTACTATAAAAACCACACACTGCAGATTCATACTGGATTAAAATCAGTCCACAGTTATTACTGTAAAAACCACACACTGCAGGCTCATACCGGATTAAAATCCCTCCGCAAGTATTTCTCAAACTGTACAAACTATGCTTATGTTACAGAACCTCTCCAAGTAAGACTAATACAGTTCCAAGAAGGATTTATATGCTAGAGGATCATTTCCGCAAGAAAATAAATCGCAATCGTCTGGTTGCTATGGTAACTGTGATGGTTACTTGAGGATTGCTATAGATATTCCGGATGGTTACTAGGGTGTTAGCATTATTTTGCAGATTTTTGCTAATGTGCTGCTAGCTGGTTGCTATAATAACTATGGTTGTTGCTAGGCTGCTGCTAGGCGGACACAATCACACTAATAACAATGGAAATAAAAGGCTGGAGAAAAAAAAGAACACCAGACTTACTCAGCACACACTGTTTTCCCAGCAGACGTGTGAGCAGATACCAGAACTGACTGGTTGTTATCAATACATAAAATAGCTTCTCGCTGGAAGGGGTCCAGAATAAAGGGGTATTCCTGTAGACAAAGAATCCATGAGGACAACTACAATTTTCATACAAAAAAAATAATATATTCTTAATTTATTTTGTAATAAACAGCACAACAGAAACCCGGTGTACTTTGTATCGCACACATGTAACAGCTATTAATAATACCTTTGCCGCTACTCCAACTCTCTGTTTCAGCTGTGTGTACTCCTCATCTGCAGGCAGCGCCACCTGCAGGACAGAGAGGAAACTTAACAAATATGTTATTTATTAATGAGATTAGCTGCACTAGGATGAAAAAGGCCCAAAATGAACATTTTGTGGCCAATGTTAACACTGGTAAAAATTTAAATATTTATTCTACATATTCTACAAAGCAAAACCTTTAGAGTAGAAGGAAAAATGCCAATTTCTCTTAACCTTCAGTGTAAGTTAAAACTTTACAGTAGGAAAATTTGGACTCTTTCTATTAATCTAATTATAATTATATTTTAAGTGGCTCATCTCCAAACAAACATTGAAAAAACAAGCAAAAACTGTTCTGAACTCTAAAATTAAATATTAGCTAATATAATAAATAGGTGGTGGGACATCCCATAATTATTTCTGGTTATGGTTTCTGTTAATAAGCTCTAATTTTCTTAATTCATTAGATCTATTCATTTTACGATCATGCTAAAAGGCAGAGCTTGGTGTATTTCATATGTTTCACATTTTAGCTACAATTCTATTTTGGATTCAGATGCATTAGTTCAGTCTGTACTTTACACAGGTCACTCATATTGGTTAGGGGTGTTTCCCTGAACATTAAAACAGGCCGTTTGGCTTGGATGAGATTTAAACATTGGGATGTAAATGGAAGGGTAATGTTTGCCTTCTAAAATTAAGTTTTCTGACCAAAATAAAATTCTCAGTCTACTTTCAAAGATTAAGATCCACTAAAATCAGATCACACTGAAGTCTTAATGCAGATCACTGATATGATATACAACAGTATGCTGCCAGGGTAATAAAATGTGGGGAGCTTTGAGAGGTATTTCCATTCTGCTGTCTTATTCCCAGCAAGAGTTCCCCCCTTCAGGACACTCGCAAGCATAACAACCAACATCCTACAGTATATGCAGGTCATTCTTGTACTTCTTTTTTTTTTAAAAAAGGTGTAAGGTGTAAAACAGAGCATATTCACTATATTTTGAAAAGTCTGATTATGATTTTGCTAACCCAACCCGGAAAAAAGTAAAATCTATCAAAAACACTGAACTCTTCAATGTTCAACCATGTGACTGGAAGACTTAGGAAGATGCTAATAATCTACACACTACTAGAGATAGCGCTAAAACCACACCTCCGGGTGATATCAAGCAAGAGATACACACCAGTCAGGCCCTGGGGAACACAGACATTAACAGGCTTTTACAGCGTGGGTCATGAACGCAGTGACGTGTGTGTAGACCCACCTCATGTGTGCAGCCTTCCACTGTCTCCACCTGCTCCACTTTCACTTTAGGCATCAAGTCTGCAAGACTGGAAGAGAAATAACAGAACTTATAGAAATATTCTAACATACAAGGCCAAACAGGCTTTAATGCTACAGTGCCAGCTTCGAGAGTCCGCGTGAGGAGTTGAGCACACTGCAGGAGTGCAGTGCTTAAAGAAGATACCCTATAGCAGACAGAGATGCAACTGCTCAGGATGCTCTCTGTGGTGCCCCTGTACAACACTGAGGATGGGGGAGGGAGGGAGGTTTGCCCGTTTCAGTCGAACACACTGCTGCTGTGCTTTTTTGTGGGGGAGGTGTTGGTCCAAACGAGGTCGTTTGAGATGTGCAATTCCACTTTTTCTGAAGTTGGCAAAATTTCTTTAGTTTTGTCCACATTTAGAGACAGAGATCCCTAAAGTCAACAAATCGACCTCCCCCTGACCATCCCACCCACAAACCCCTTCAAACATCCTAATAAAATCAGTGAGAAATCCCCAACACTTTTCAAACCAAGCTGATGCACATTTACTAAAGTAATGCTAAATATCTTTCAACTGTGATGCCAACCTTTCTGATAAGTAACACTCTGGCCAATCACAGTGTTTACTATTAACTGTGTGAACTTTTTTGACCATTCACAGCTCCAGATGAGTTTCTGGAGGTCTTCTAAAAATTCAAGATATTCTTTAAGCCAAAAGAGCAAGTTATAACAAAAATGAATTACAATATAATCACACAGCTGGAAATGTATTCATATTCTGGAGGTCCAAAAAGTTTTCAAACGAGTAAGAGTAAATACAAAATTGCTGTGAACCTGGAATGACCAGATTCAGTCCTGGATGGATGGTATCCAGCACAGTTTGGTAATTTCTCTTCTCAAACACACCTGCTTTAGCTCACCTGTTCATCACCTTGTTTAGTTAGTGTGTTAGAGGAGGAGAACCACCAAACTGAGCAGGATACCGACCCTCTAGAACTGGAACTACTTTAGATCCTCACTTGATCTCCTCTGCTGAGACTGTCTCCAGTTTGGCTTTTTTACTGAACACCACCTCCTCCGCGCCATCATTATCAGCCTCTCTCTTCATCCGTGAGACGGATGGAGATTCTGTCTTTTCTTTGCCTTGTGCGGCATCGGTTTTCCTGAAAGACAAATAGATAAATGATGTCAGTGCCCAGTTTATCCACATCAGTGATCATCAACTGTCCTCCTGGCGATCTACTTTCCAGCTCCAATCAAACTAACAAGCTTCCACCGTTACTCAAAGCCCCAGCCAATCAGGGATTTCTGTAGACTACTGGTCCCAGTGCTTTAACACCAGAGCTGGAAGAGCTAAACCGTATGTGTCTAGGTGTTGTTGTATTTGTTTTATTATTCTGATTAGTTTGTTGTACTGATGTGTAGAGGGGTCCCAAACTGGACCATGTTCCTGACTGTTCAGTGCTGAAATCTCCATTTCAAACGACACTGCTGACGGTGTTTCTGCAGTGTAAGTACTTTCTCAGACACCTGCATTTTCAAACAGTCGATTCTGGATTGGATAAGTGTAGGGACGAAGGGCCTCATCACCAAAACACTTTATTTTTTTTTATCAGAACATTTGTATCAATACCCCTCCCTCATTTTATAAACATGAGACTCAGGACAAAGTTTACATACTTATTTCTCCAAATATCACAATAAGTGCCAAATATTCTCACATCTGTTCATATATCTTTATTTTCTGCACCAGATTATGAAGTGGAGGAGCAATAAGAGTATCAATATTGTATCTATTTTGATAAGCAGTATCAGGATCAGCACAATTCTAACCATACTCATCCCTGGTGTCTAGTACTTAACTCTGTTAGCCATAGACAGCCATATCTGTTCAACAACAATTAGGTCTGAACACTAAGGCCTTCTTTTTTTTAGTCATCTCCAAAGAGATTATTTCTCTCTGGGTTTTGAGTCTTGGTTCCTCTTGAGGTTTGTTCCTCAGCCTTAGGGAGTTTTTCCTCGCCTCTGTTGCCCTTTGCTCACTCACTAGAGGCTCGGACCTAGATTCTGTAAAGCTGCTTTGTGACTACATTGGTTGTAGAGAGTACAATATAAATAAAATAAGTGAACTGAGTACTTCAGTAAACTACTGACAGCTCCAGCACCATTTATTTACATTCTGTTTCTCAGTCAAGCTCCAAAAAAAACTCTCCTGCCTGAGGATTTTTAAGTGTATTACTGCTCGAATTAACCTTCACCGTCTTCTCAGCTCATTTCCAGAAGCTTTATGAGGTAAAAACAGAGAATTAGAAGGGAAAAAAGCAGTAATGTGTTCAGCATGTGTTCCGTCTCTCAGGAACATGAGGTGGCCGGTCTCTCTCAACTTCAGTGCTTTAAACACAGAAAAACACAGATTAAATCACACCCAACCCTGCTTAAACCCTCACCCGGGCTGGTTTGTGCTCTTGGGGGTCGTTTTTTTGCTGGAACTCGTCTGTTCTTCTTCAAAGACACTGAATAAATCCGCTCCAAATGCGTCCGCCATGCTGCTCACACTCCACTCTCCACACTCCCGGCCTCCTTTCTCAACACCAGACTATACACAATAAAAGCAAAAAACACTTACACATTTCTTTTGAAATTTTAAATTACATAAATAACTATTTATATTATGAATATTTTAAAAATATCAATAAAGTTTTGTGTGTATTAATTTATTTTATTTTTATCTTTTGGATTTAGTTTTTTTATCTCCGGGATAAATAAAGTATTTTGATTCTGATTCTGATTCCATATTATCTTTAACAATAACATACAATTTGAAATGCAGTATAATACTACTACTATTTCTACTACAAATAATAATAATGTTAATAGAATTACTTGTATATTTTAATGTATTTATGTATATATTTATTTTAAAAATAATACTGTTGAATACTTGGAGAGACTTGGCGAATGACAGTCTGAATGGGAGATGAAGAAGGACTTTTATTTATAGTATAGGAAACCGTGCCGGGTGGTCTCCGACAGAGCCGAAAAGTTAAGCAATAAAAGTAAAACAAAATCCTTGTGGAATTCTTTACATTTACTATTTTTTTATTGAATGTATTGTATTTAGTTTTTTATACTTTATTTTTAACAATAATATACAATAATAATAGACTATATATACAGCACAGTAATAATAATAATAAGAAGAAGAATTGTTATCATCACGACAAGAATAATACCAACTATAATAATATAATAATAATAATAAAAGAACAATAATAATAACTTATTTAATAAAATTATTACAACAATAATAGTAGCTGGTAGCCTAGTGGTTGGGGCGTTCGTCCTGTGATCAAAAAGTCATGGGTTTGAATCCCAAGTGACACCACTGAGGTTCCCTTGAGCAAGGTACCATTCCCACACACTGCTCTCTGGGTGCTAAGTTCCAGGCTGCCTGCTGCTTCACTTGGCGAATGGGTTAAACGCAAAGGAAGAATTTCATGCTGTTCACACAGTGTGCTGTGGTGTGTTCACGTACGACAGAGTGGTCACTTTAAATAATAATAAGACTTGTTATCTATTAAAAATAATAATAATAAATGTAAATGCAAACGATACCAAGCCCTATTCATAATGCGTCTGAAAGTGTTTATCTGAGATTCAGCACAGCACAGCTCTATAAGCAGTTGATCTTCAGCCCCAGTCTGAGTGTTGACTCTACGGGACTTTTATTCTGATGTGACTGGAGCCGTGTCTGGTCTCTGCAGTATTCGTCTGGAGGATTTTTTGGATGAAGCTCCAGCGGTTCTCTCCGTTCCCGGACCCTAAACACTTCAGACCTCACACCACACACAAAACACTGCAGTAGCCTGTAGTCTCCATGGGCGGAAAAAAGAAGAAGAATGCGGCTCCGGCCGCAACTGGACCTGTGAACCCCCCGCCGGAGTGTGTGGGACAGAGAACTGGACCTAGAACCTGCAGCAAGGAAAACAAGACCAGAGGTTATAATTCATCATTCATTCTTCATTCTTTATCATTCATTATCTAGTCTGCATTCTTCATTATTCTAGCTAAACATATAACCAGAGATGCACGATATAGACAAAATATCAGTCTTATGATTCTATTGACACATATTGTGATGCCTTTCAATATATTAAAGGGGTCCTATCACTTTTCTGTAATTAAAAATGCTTAAAGTTTGTTAGAAATGGTACTTTTACTCCTCCCCATCCGTACAGTCAATTTATGGAAAGTGAGATGCGAAAACACACTGTTTTCAAATCATATGTTTTGGTTTTGTGACATCCCAAAAAACATAATTTGAAAATGACCTGCTTTTGTAGCTACATTTCCATACTTGGGCATCCATATATTAAACCTTTTTAATTCCAGACGAGTGTCGATATGGGCCCTTTAATATTGTGAAAGATATCACAATCACAATATGTAGCAATAAAATCACAATATCGATATTTTCTCCATATCGCACAGGTCTGAGTGTAGTGCACATTAGGCCTTTTATTTGTGCATCAGTGGTTGTGTTTTCTTTTTTCTTTTCCTTCCAGCACCAAAAACATACAGCCTCACCAGCACCTCGCAGATGGACACCAGCGGAGTCTCAGACAAATCAGTCCTGAAGGTAAGAGAACCAGCCGATTACATTCAACCCAACATCACCAACCTGACCTCACTGATGCTCTCGGGGCTGCAATCAAATCCTCACAGCAATGTTCCAGCATCAGTAACTGACCTCACTAATGCTGCTATCAAATCCTCACAGCAATGTTCCAACATCAGTAGCTCACTAATGCTTCTATCAAATCCTCACAGCAATGTCCAATATTACTGCCTGAATTCACTCATGTTCTGATACAATCAAATCCTCACAGCAATGTTTCTTCATCAGTACTTGACATTTATGTTCTTAGGCTATCTAATAATAAAATATTTTAAAATTATGGCCCCTGTCAGTGATTAATGAGCTCTGTGTTTGAAGGTCATCATTCAGCCAACTCTGGAGAAGAACATCATCAAACTGATCAATGACTACCGGCAGGAAAATGGAGATAATGGACCAATTTCTGGGAGACTCACCACTAAAAAACTGCTAGTAATGAAAATGTTTTTATTACATTTTACCTCACGACATTAGAATCATTGTAGCTCACAAAAGAACCATTTCTTTAAATGTAAATGAGACCAAAATGTAAAAAACGGGCCAATTCTTTAACGGGCCAATTCTGCATTTCTCTTATGTCCACTTATAAGGTTTATGTGTTTAGTTTAGTTTTTTTTGTTTGTTTGTTTTTGTTATTGTTTTTACTATATACAGCAAATGTTTCCCAGTATCAGTTTATCCCTCAGAATTAAACAGACTTAGTTATGATTAAAGGCTAATTTTAGAAACTTTTCTTTTTTTATTTTCATTAAATATCATTACTAATGCTGATTAATTGCATTGTTATAGGCAAAATTAAGTAATTAATTCAAAAGTAGTGTGTAGAGCACTTTTATTTTTATGCAGTAAACAAAAAAAAGAGTTAAACAAACCAGATTATGTTTTGTAGTAAGGTAATGAAGGACTGTTGTTTCATTTACTTTAGTTAAGTGGTTCTTGCCATAATGTGGAGTCTAACCGTAGTCAAATAGGATCACTAACTGTGTACCAGCCCGACTCTCACAACTGATGGTCCCAAACACATTCAGAAGGCAAGAAATTTCACTAATGAACTCTTGACGAAGAAACACCTGTTAATTAAATAGCATTCCAGGTCGATACCTCATGAGTCTGACTGAAAAAATGCCAAGAGTGTGCAAAGCTGTCATCAGAGCAATAGGTGTTGTCTTCAATATTAATCTACAATGTGGCCAATAATAGAAACAGAGGAAATGAGAATGAGTTTAATGAGAAGGTGTGTCCAAACTTTTGACTGGTACTGTATCTGAATGCAGTGTCCCTGTTGGTGTAATGGTCAGTCTGACCTGTGCAAAAAACAGCCGAGACATAGAGCTGCGTGCAACTAACTTTTAATATAAAAGGATTTTTTTTTTTTTTAAACCTGCGTAAACACACAAGAAAATAATTGTCAGCGGTACGTAAATAATGCGTTAGCGCAATAATAACGCATTACCCAATAAGCAAATGCAACAGAAACATCACAGAAAAGGGGATAAAACCAAACTCCGGACCCAAAAACTGTTTCCAAAACTGTTATTTTTAAGAGTCATTCTCCTCCCTAAAGAGCCTCTTTCTTTAGGGAACCAAATATGGTTCTTCTGTGGCAAAGAACCAAAAGATGCTCTTTTGGGAGCCACAAATGTTCTCCCATGGCAAAGAATCACTTTAGGGAACCAAAACTGGTTCTCCTGTGGTATAGAACCAAACAAGACTTCTTAGGGAACCAGAAATGTTCTCTCGCAGCAAAGAACCAAAACAGTCTCTTTTGGGAACCATTTATAGTTTTCCTGTGGCAAAGAACCTTTTCTGATGCTCCTGCACTATTTTTGAGAGTGCAGAAGACCTGAATGGTCTGTTTATTTGTTTGTTTGTTCGTTTTGAGTAGGATCTGTACACAGCTCTGCAGAAGTTCCGTTTTAAGACGGAGCACATCGAGGAGGCCATGAAGAGCAGTGTTCTGTACGGGGGGGACCTGCACTCGGCCCTCGACTGGCTTTGCCTGAATCTCAGAGACGGTAAAACGCACTCGGCTGTGTTTGTTTATTCCATCTCATTTATTTATATTTATTCAGCGACCAGCTGCTCTTGTGCTGGATGTGTTTGATTGCTGGACAGCTATCAGCCCAGCTGTGATCCTGAAAATATTTCTCATAAAATGGCCAGTAATTCTGCACAAGGTGGCTGGATTCTTCTTTGGACCACATTAATAAACCAGGCTGGTGAATCAAATGTGTGTTTTGTTTTTTTTTTGTTTTTTTTTTACCTAAACCTAATTTTTTTGGCTCTGTTTACAGATGAGCTGCCAGAGGGCTTCAGCCAGAGCATGAGGGAAGAGACCAGTAAGAACCGGGCCAAGTTCCAGGACCCAAAAACAGAGAGCCGAGCCGAGATCAAAAAGGAGGAGTTTAAACAGGAGGAGAAACCAAAACCCAAGGTAGATCATCCACATTACATCCTTACTCAACTGTTTACACATGTGGGGTCTGCAAATCCTGCACAGCTTCACAAATTTAAAGTCATTTGTAAAACACTGTATAAAATGATTAAATGTAAGATCCAGTATAATGAACAGGGCTGTAGATGATTGTAAAATTAAGTGCTAATAAAATTAATATCCAAAATAAAATTATTAGCATCCAAATAAAAAAAATATTTGGAATGAAATAATATCTAGAATGAAGTTCTGTGTTTAATCAAAGGTGATGAAATTCTGAAGCAGATAATTTGTTGGGAAATAAGTACAGTGTTATTCTTGCCTTTAGAATATTACATGAAATATCTTGTAGCTGTCTAACCTACGGTATCTTATTCTACACTGTACAAATTATTGAATGAAATAACAATGATTATAAATAAAACCCACACATTTGAATGGTAATGTACTATGTAGATAACAGCAGGACTGCACAATATATCATCTACTAATTGTTATTGTGATATGCAATAATGATATCACAGAAGGCTGCAATATGAAAATGAACCTCTAACCAATCGCAGTGTTTCTGACAGGGTGACCAATCACAGCTCCAGGTGAGTTACTGGGTGTTCTCATGAATCAAGGTCTTCATGTAATCCAACAAAATTCAAAATTCTATTAATGTGTTGGTGAATCAGTGAATGAATGGGTGGGGCTGAACTACTGTGGCCAGAATAAGAGATACATTTAAATGTGCTGGTTTTGTGACATCACAGAAACTATAAGTCGAAAACAGGCTGTTTTTGTAGCGCATTTCCCATATGTGGACTGAATGAATGGGGGGAGTAGACGTCCCATTTGAAATAATATTTAAAGACTTTAAGCCTTTTTAATTCGTGAAGAGTCATGATATGGGCCCTTTAATATATTGTCAAAATCGCAATATGTAGCAGAAAAATCGTGATGATTTTTTTTTTTCCTTATTGTGTACTTATAGGTAACAGTGAATCGTACAGTGTCAGAAACCATAAGTGATTCTATTAGAGCTCACTAAGGTGTGAAACCTGGACTCAGTTCAGTGACTCCTGTGTTCTCAGCCGCAGGTGCAGGATGATGAAGTGAACATGAAGGAGTGGATCCTAAGATATGCGGAGCAGGAGCAGGATGAAAGCAGCGAGGAGGATGAGAGTAGCACAGGAGGTCCTTGCGCTCCAGAGCTGGACGAGAAATTTGATCCTGTAGGTCCAGATTGCTTGGTTTTACCTTCTGTATTACACCCTGTCTAGATGTCTATTTATATGTATGTATATATGTATGTTTCTATACATGCATGTCTATGCATGCATGCATGCATGTGTATATATATGTATGTATGTATGTATGTATGAGTGTTTTGTTTACAGTGGCGATAAAAGGAACCAGACGTCTCCAACACAAATCCAGCCATTTTTTTCATTATCGACCCCCAGTGAAGCTCCGCGTGTTTATATGGATGTTGATGATGGTAAAATAGTGAATCTGAACGAAATCACTTTCTTTGGGGATTATTTGGCCTTACAACACCCTGCTTGTATCTCTCCACCATGAATGGTTTAGTTTTAGGACCTAAAGCTTCTCAGAACTCTGGTGGAATAACATCTCAGGCATCAGGCGGCGCAACCATAACCATGAGGGAGATTTCAGAGCCAGACCTCTGGTTCCTTTCACCTCCACTGTGAACAGTTCTGACTGTAGAATAATGTAGTTAGGTTGTGTTTCTTTCCTACACTGAATGTTTTGTTGTGATGCTGAAATGCTTTCCTCATAGAATGATCGCTACCTGGTGCTGACCGCTCAGCTGTTTGATGCAAAGGAAATGGCAGCAGATGCTAAAGCCAAGAAGGACAAAGCAGGCCAGCGGATGGCCCAGGACCGGATCCGGGTCATTCAGCAAGGTCACACATTCTCATACTTATCTCTTATGGCACAAACACAGGGGTCGCTGATGTGGTTTTAGCCTAGTCTAATCCCCAAAGGTTTCTCAGTTAAAAATTACATTCAGGGCACAAAGTTTAAGCATTAGCAAAGTCTGATGCCAGGTGATGCAATAGCCACCTAGGATGGTCCAAGGGTGGTCCTCCGTCTTCCCCATCACTCAGTATAACTCTCCTCTCTCTCTCTGTAAATGGGTAGGGTGGTCCCACATCTCTCCCATCACATAGTGTAACTGACCTCGCACTCTCTAAGAGGGTAGAGTGCCCCCTCTTCAGACCAAATCTGCATCTTGCTTTTTATCACTCATGTTTTTGTTATTATTATCATTATTATCATATACTGTAACGCATTTAATGCATATTTGCAAGGTTTGTAAACAGAATGTATGGCAAGAAAAAAAACATTAAAATAATCAGAGTATAAACAATAAAACAATAACAAAGTAATGGAAACAGTAACATAAGAGGAAGATGTGCGTGGTAGATGTTCTATATGTCTCACAAAACCATCTCATGGTACTTTATTGGCACTTTTCCATAGTTATTCAGGATCTGTACAGTACCTAAACCGATTGTGCAAACGTATCACGTTTAGATTTTTCAGTGTATCTCAGTCCGGTAACTGTGTTTGACTTAATTCTCTCCACACAGTTTATGACTGGTCGTCCCAAAACCGTCTCCATGGAGACCTTTTTCTGTCAGAGCTGCTTTTAATATTATTATCTTTTAATATTATTAGTAAGGTAAATTAAAATAGCCCCTTATATTCATGCGTGAACACAATGTGAAATGGAAAATTCTTTCTCTGTATTTAAACCATTCACCAAGTGAAGCAGGAGGCTGCCACCAACAGGGGTGGTGGCCTAATGGTAGGATACTTGCCTCTGGACCAAGAGGTCGTGGGTTCGAATCCTACCTCCAGCACACCATCACTGGGTCCCTGAGCAAGACCCTTAACCCCAAGTAGCTCCAGGGAGACTGTCCCCTGTAGTTAGGAAATGGAAGTCGCTTTGGATAAAAAGCGTCTGGTAAATGTGCGTGCGTGTGTGTGTGAGAGAGAGAGGGTGTTTGCACGTGTGTTTTGGCGCATCATTGGTTACTGGTGTGTGTTATTTATCCTGTATGTGTGGTACAGAACACTGGCTTACCGCTCTCATTTTTTCTGTTCTCCTCTCTGATTGGCTGGCACTAACAAGGCGCACGATGGGTTAACCAGGGCTGTGGGTGTACTTCAATGTAGCACAATTGGATTTTTTTTTTTTTTGTCCTGCCATAACATCTTTTCTTTCCGTTTTATCTCTCTGTCATCCTGGAAAAGAAAAACAACGTAGTCTTCCTTCCATTAAACTCCTTTTAATTTACTTTTTTTTGGACGCGCCCACAGAGAGATCGGGGCGTTTTGTCCCTAAAGCGTCCCAGTTCAAAAATCTTAAAGGACCCTCAAAAAAAAAAACCAAGCTACTGTCACTAATGGACAAATGAAAACGGACGTCCACCAGGTGGCATTATGCAAATGACACAAGGCTAATTGGCAGCAGAGTAGTTTCCGTTCACTTAGCCACGTTAACACGGTTGGTCAGGATGTCCCTTTAAACTGTGATGCTTAAAGGAGACAGTCTTGATCCAGAGAGAATGGAGGAGGCTTGCATGTCATTTCTTTATTTCTATGTTCAGCACAGGGTTGCCACCGACCCAGCACTTAGAACACACACTCAGTTCAGCCAGCGAGGAGTTCCCTCAGAACTGGAGCATCTCTTTAAGGTTGCTGTCAGGACTTGAGTCAGGTAGCACAGGAGTGTGTGTGTGCTTGTATGTGTGTGAGACAGGTAAAGGGCCCGTTACTAGAATGGATGGAAAAGGGAAGCACAAACGGTCTGTAGCGCACACACACACACACACACACACACACACACACTCCGAGCAGGGAAGGAAGGCTCCAGATTAGGGTGTCTAGTTTCCTCTCTTTACCTCATACAATTTGCTCCCAACTGAATCTTAAGTATTGAGAGTTAAGTACCTTAATGAATGACCTGAGCAGAAATATAAACTATATGGAAAAGCAGAAATGTTTATTTTACTTCAAATTCATTTACTGAATGTTAGACTCATGAGTATCTAGAGTGAAATGCATCGGTGTTGTCTGTTGATCAGTGACAGACGTGACATTTGAGCCAGGACTGTAAGCGGAGTCCGAACTAACCGATCTGCACCAAACCCGCTGTGCTCAGGCTGGAGGAAAGCAGAATAATACAGTGAGCCACAAGAGCACTGGATTTTAAATAGGAAAAAAAAACCAAACTGCGAGAAACAAAAAGAGGAAAATAAGGAGGAAAAAGAAGCAGTAGAAAAAAGGCGAGCGCGTCTAAGGAGAAGAGACAAAAACCGTCCTGCTGGTCCATCCTCAGTCCACCCTGGGAAACGTCTTCTCTAATTTGACAATGAGGTGGTTCTTGAGGAAAAGAAGGAACGCTACACACATTTCACGTGTTGCTCCAGGTCTTGAGAGAAGATCAAGAGGTCGTCCAAGTAGACGAGAAAACACTACCCAGAGTGAGTGCGGCTGAAGTGCAAAAACACTGAACAATAAGGTGAGGAGATACGAGGGAGGAGAAGTAAGTCTGGATGAAAATTGAAATGTAGGAAGACGAGGTAAATGTGAGCTACACTAAGGCAGTCAGAAAGCATGACTGAGCTCAGGTGGATAAAGGTGAGGAGTTTAAATAGAAAATGTGTGGAGGTGATTATTGAACAGGTGAAGCCTGGAGTACTGAAAGATAATAGTTTTTTTTTTGTATTTTGGACATTTGAATGTGAAGTATTTTAGAGTACTTCACAAAAAACTCTTGAAACACGGCTTCTAAATTTGGATAAAATATGATTAAAAGTCACCATAAACAGCTTTACACGTTTCAGATTTCTGAGACAAATAAGAACATACATACACTGTCTATTATAATGTTTAAAAATAATGGTATATGTTTTAGTGCATGTGTCAACTTCAAATTGACTTTTGAGTTTATACTTCAATACAGAAATGTATAAATGTACTTTTAACCACAAACAGAAGTTTAAGAAATAAAATTAAATTGACTTTATTCAAATCTACATATAGACCAGTGAGCCACTACATTAAAACCACTGACAGGTGTAGTGAATGTTGATTATTGTTGATTGTCTCATTACTGGGGCTCCTGTCAAGGGGGGAGATATTAGACAGCAAGATAACAGTCATTTCTTGAAGCTGATGTGTTGCTATCAGGAAAAAAGGATCTGAGCGACTTTAACAAAATCTAAACTGGGACGACTGGGTGAGAACATCAACACTTCAGGTCTTGTGGGCTGTTCCCTTTATGCAGTGGTCTGTACCAACCAAAAGTGGTCCATAGAGGGACGACCAGTGAACCAGTGACAGGATCATTGAGGCCCAAGGCTCACTGATGAGTGTGGGAAACAAAAGCTATCCTGTCTGCAGAAGAGGAGCTTCTGTAGCACAATCTGTTGAAAAATAGTGTCCATTCTGACCCCTGTCCACCTCTGAAAACGCCTACAATGAGCACATGAGCATCAGAACTGAACCATAAAGCAATGCAGGACATGGTCTGACGAATCACATGTTCTTTTATATCATGTGTTCTGCAAATAATTATAAAAGACCGTGACGGGTTAGGAAGGTTTCACAGAATAACAAGGAGATATCAAGTTAAATATCAACACCAATAATATCTGAGGACTTGTTTCTTCTCCTTGTCCAAGTCGAGCGAGCTGAAATTCTCCAACTTTCAATGACTTTCTTGTAGCTACAGTGAATTTTGGGTCCTAGTCAGATGTGAAATTGTGTTTTCTCCTGACAACAAGAAGAAAAAGGACCATCTGGAGCTTTAAGAAGTTTTCAAATCCAGTTTTTCTATTTTTTACTATGTACTGTTTTGTAAGATATTGTGCTCCGTACCTCATGTTAGATGATGGTGTACCATGAAGGGATCAGAGCGCATGTAGAATGTTGTATGTGGAACTGGCTCTGAGATCAGTAAGATCATTACTAATATTATTGACAGCAATTCAAACAGATTATTGTGGGAAAACAAGTAGAAATAACTGTAAATTGAGGAGTTGACCAGTAGAGGGAGACATTGTAGTCCAATATTAAAGCTGCTGTGTGTCTTTATTAGAGAAGGTATTATATGAACAAATGTAAGGCCCTTAAAAACAGATTTACTCATGAATGGACTTATATTGGCCAGTGTTTTAGTACTTTTATATTTCCAGCCAGCTCACCATTAACAGCTGGCAACCCAAGACTTTATTTTAGTTTACAAATGTGTCTTGCAAGTCCCTCATAGAGGACAAAGGGGTTACACTAATAAATCAGGTTTTTGACTCATAGAGTGAACATAGTAAGGCTAATCACTCTCAGTCTTAATCTCAGTTATTTTCTAATCATCACTTCGTACTGTAGGTTCACTCCATTCATCCATGCCTGATGTGAACCAGTGATTCAGTAGAAAGCTTTACTTTTAAATGTGCGATGATGATCATGTATCACTATATATGTTTAGACTTTTTTAGAATCAAATTTGAAATAATGTGACTTTTTGAACAGTGATCTACTGCCTTGGTGGACCAAGAGGCCTGAACTGATCATGGGTTGTTTACTGTTAGTCTGCACAGTGGAAGTAATCACCATAAGATACGTTCACTCTCTGGTTACTTCATGACCTGTTTACTTTATCACTCCACTATAGAGGCGTCCCACTGCAGACTGCAGCCCACCTGTTGCTGCACCACTGGTGAGAATCTGACCACGAGCAGCTTGACCTGATAGTATTGGGAGATCCACCTTCCTGGTGTACAGTTAGAGGCTTTAACTCATATGCTGATGTTTGTCTTAACCTCTCGCCCTTTAGTATTGTTTTGGGTCCGTGGACCTCTCTCAGATTGTTCCTACGCTCAGGTAAATAAAGACCACTTGGTTTGAAGATTTATCCACATCAGAAACAGCAGAGCAGAAACATTTGATCAACATTTTATTTAACATTTCTTTATTGTATTTACCAAGTAAAACGCAAACAGATTAACAGAAAGTGGATAAACAAGGAGAACAGTTCAGGCAGTGGTTAACAGGTAGGACTGTTTGTCCTGAGATAAGATCTTTTCTTTAGCACAGATGAAATGAATTGAAACAGTTGAATCGTGAGTCAGGAGGAACAGAAATGGCTTATTCTCATATTATGGGCTTGAACTGGACCTACTGACTTTCTTTTGGCCCGTCTTAAAGCCCAATCTTGCTCTTCATCCAACTCAAGTATGTCCCTACAGACTTGGTCGATTCCTTTTCTGCATCTGTCTGCATCCTCTTCAGTTTCTGAGCCCACTCTGCTTCTCCAGCTTCTTCCACTCGAGGAATCAGGAACTCCAGGTGTTGAAGGGTTAATGCAGAGTCTGGTTTGAGCGCGATCACAGACAGCTTTATGATCGCCTCGTAGGCTTCTTTCACCGAGCGCTTCTTCTTTTTTTCATTCTCGACCAGACCCTTTTTCAGGACGCTCTCCAGGATCGTCATTTCCTCTTTCAGTTTCAGTGTCTTGTCAAGCGCTTCTGCCTTGTCTTTGAACGTGTTTTTGTTAAACGTCACACCTTCTCGTTTACAGTTGTATTTATTTTTCAAGATTTCAAATGTGACTTTCTCCACTTTCTTCTTTATTACATATTTCCTGCCGTCTCTGACGTGTTTGCTGTAGTGACACTTACACACAGTGCACTGGTCACCTCTCATAACTTCACACCACCGGGCAGTCCGAGCTGCCCAGCAGTTGAACTCATGGCAGTTCTCCTCACACGTCTCACAGGACGTTACCTTTCGGTCCCGCCATGAAGTGCCTGTAACGTCCACTTTCTCTTTGTAAACTGTTGTCACAGTGAAAGGGAAATTTTCATCCTTCTCAATCTTTTCCTTGTGTTTTTTCAAAAGGGCCTGAATTTGAGTGAGTTCACCCTCTTTCTCCTCTCTGTACTTGATACGTTCCTTCAAGCTCTGGACACAGGCCTCAAGCTGTATGCGCTCCTTTAGAACACTGACAGTCAGAACTACACTCTTCCTCGGTCTCGATTCTAGAAATGTAAAGAATTTCTCCAAACTTGTTTCCCCCATTTCCCAATATGCTTTATAAAACAATTTTGTCAGCGATTTCTCCAACTGTCGATTGTTGAACAGGAAGTGAACAGGTTTGTTCTCGTCATCTTGACAGCAGGGGATCTTCTCTTTCTTCACAGCTTCCAGAACATTAGTTGGAGTTCCTCCATCTGAGTGTGTAATAAAAAGCACTATAATGTCCTTTATGTCTTTACCAAATAAGGAGAGGACGCCTTCAAAAATGTAGCGCTGTGTATCTGAGATTCTGTTCTGAGACGCTT
>JBBJLS010089348.1:0-22527 GCA_037577275.1 Bryconaethiops microstoma
ACATTAATGAGAAAAAAAATGAACTTAAATGATTTTAGCAAATGGCTGCAATATAACAAAGAGTGAAAAATTTAAGGAATACTTTCCGTACCCACTGTAAATGTAAAAATAACCAAAATATTCTCAACCGGCCAAAACAAATGAATTTTTTGCTCTCTTGCTCACTCTCCATTGCCCTCTCACTCTGTTTCCCCCCAGTGCTCAAGATGTGCCCCCAGAAGTGTTGAGGCATAGAGAGGTGAAATGGTTGGAAATGCTAAATAACTGGGACAAATGGATTAGCAAGAGATTCAAAAAGGTAAGACATTCTATTTCCATTCTTTTACTTTTAGGTAATGAGTTACCATCTCATTTACCCACTCATTCAAAGCAGTAGCCTAATTTGTACATGCTATTTTGCATCATCTTTCACATGATTTTGTGACAAAAAATTTGTGACTTTGTAAGCGTCATGATTAAACCCTACTGCCGTGCTGGCATCATAAAAGACAGTTTCAGAAAGTGAGTGGACAGTTTGGCTGCCAGGATTTTTCCCTAATTATTGTATGCCTTTCAAAAATGGATAATCTGTATCTATCTTGACAGATAATCACACATCAGTTCTCTTGAGGCTATTTCTTCCAGGCTCGTTTAAACCTCAGTAATGCAAACCCTCTTGAGGCTTATTTGCTCTAGAATATCACAAGACAGATTAAACAAGACACAAACAAAACCAATAAGCCCAAAAAATCATACCAAGTCATGATTTAGGAAGTTTGGTTGATATCATCATTAGGGCTGCAAATATCGAATATTTTTTGGAATTGAGTATTCTGTCTATTTTTCAACAATTAATCGAGTAATTGGATAAAATCATATTTGTGTTTTTAAACAACTATATCAGTAGTGTGTTATGCAACATGAAAGGCCTCTTAAAATGAGCACCGACTTTCCGAACTGCGTTGCTTCGTGGGGCAAGCACTCAGCCACTTCAAACTCCACAGGCTGACAGGTCTCCAGGAGACCAAACATGAAGCTCTCCTCCCCGGGCAACCGGAGTAACGGGCACGCGAACCTCCGCGCTCCGTGCGGCGTTTACACTCAGGCGTACCAAGCTCCACAGCCTTATAGGTCTCTGTGAGACCTTTCCTATGAGCCCTGGTTTGCCCTTCTAGCTCATGGGGATCTGGAGTTATTAGCCAAAAACCTCCCCAATTGTTCTCTATGGAGGCGGACTGGCTAGCAACACACCTGATTCGTCTCCTATCCCCAGTTCTCCGTCAGATACGTAACTAACGTACACTTCACACAAGTAAACTTCAGGCCAGTGCTAGTAACAGAGAGAGGGGCTGAACTAAACATGCTGCGCTCCATGGAGAGAAGCTGCTCACCAAACTCCATACGGAAACTTACCGTTTATTGGACCAGTCGCCTCTCATCTGTGGGCTGATGACGTTGTAGACCGATGGAAATAGTTTAATAATCACCCAAAACATTAAGTTAACTCACTAGTAAGTTATAATTAGAGTCTAAAAACAGAAGTAGCGTACAAACACGCTAAGAGCATGCTAGAATGCTGAGCAGCACCGGCGGCTACACTGCACGAAGTTGTCCACCTTTCCCCCATTTCCATAGAGAACAAAATAAACGCGCCATCTTAAATCTTTGAAATGCATGTCAGTTACAACAGTCCTGTGTGAAACAATGAGACCGGAGCTGCACTGTAGTCTACAAAGCGGGAGTGATATGATAGCAGAGACATTTTAAATAGTTTGGTGACATAAATTAAACGAAGCCTCAAGGCAAAGATTTTGCCTCGAACATTTTTTTGCAATCGAATTACTCAAATAATCGTTTCAGCCCTAATCATCATAGGTATTTTTGCAAAATGTAGATTAAATCATATCTGCCCAATTAGTTGTGACCTTTTACTTTTACGAGTTTTCTTCACATCTTTTGGTTTGATGTTAAATATGTCAGGCTGCATGCTAAGCGTACTGTTGCAAATTGCAAATACCACAGTATCATCATCTTTGGTCCAATGGAACTGAGCTACAAATATGAACACACCGTAAATGTTCACATGATGGACGGCCTAAACATTCAGAGTTTTTGCATTTTCCTGAGCAGGGAATTATAGCTAAATCCTCTTCATTTGACACTGTATCAGTTCCTTTTTTTTGTGCCATGTTTCTTTATTACTGTTCTTCCTCTCGTATTATATTTCAAAAGCAGCTTTTTGGGCTCCTCTGATTACCAAAAACCTCCACAATACAGCGATTCAGTCACTCACTAGTTGAGTTTTGTCTGTGCAAGCCTTGCATGTGACTGAACTGTTTTTATACACTGTGTTTATGTGTGTGTGTGTTGCAATCGCTCATTCTTTCTTCTCTTAAGCTCTAAAGCTTTCAATAGGGTTGAAGAAACCTCAGGTAAAGAGAACCCTACCGTTCAGAGCCATCAGTAATAATGTATTATAGAATGGAGAGTTTTCCTGAACTGTCGTTGGTTGGATGTTTGCATGTCTGTCAGTGCTTGTGCGCTTGTGTTGCTTAACATCTGAATGCACTTACGTTGTATATCTGCAGAAACACTCTTGTTGCTTTTTCCTTGATTTAAAATTCCTTTTGAAGTGTACAGCGGATCAGGTCTACCCTGTGATGTTATAAACCCTTCTTTTATACAGAGATCTTAAAATGTATAATTTGTGCTAAATTATAGTATAATTTGGAGGCTTTTTAAAATACCTTTTACAAGTGTCAAAAACAATGAAAATACTAAAAGTAAAACAGTTTTGCAGAATCTGCAGCATTTCACCCATTTATTGACCCACAAGAATAGGTCATTTGCCCTCGACGTGAAAAAACATTGACATTAATTATAAACAGGGATTGACATAATTGGTAAGCAAGTACAAATTGGCGTATGTGGTATGTAAATGTGTGGCGGTTTTCAGTATTCACAGTGGAAATGCATACCTAATTTGAGTAACTTCATACTGTGTGCCTCGACTTCACGGCCCGAGACACAGACCTCTGCGCGCAGGACACAATGCTTTACAAGGCAGTTAGCAGCTAATATTAGCACCAATATAAGCAATATAGTCTAGGATTATTTCTAAAGCTCATTTTAATCCATGTAATAAAAATAATAAAAAGAAGACTTGGCAGCTGGTCGGTTGTTGTCGCTCACTACTTTTTTTATATATATATATATCAGATGTTTTGTAATTGCTAATGACATTCCTAACAGGTTTAAATGTTGTAGTTGCCTGCCATTGCATTTTGTGTATGAAAAACAATGCAATTGTTGTGCTTCATTTTTACTGCTAATAAGTGCATCCCTTTGTGTGTGATTAATTGAAGTCTGTAAATTTCTTTGAGCCTGTTTCTGTTTACATCTGAATGACTTAAATGAAATGCCTTTAAGGTATGGGAATGGGACGAGGGGTTAATTTTTTTTTTTCTATTCAGAAGTTTGGAAAAGCTGTTTTGCGTCATATAAAATTCTAGTCCTTATAATAATAGTAAGGACTAGAATTCTCAATTTTCAAATGAGTAGTTGGAAGCTGAACCAATATACATACATTTTAAAATATTTTATTTATTTAAATGGCTGTAGAATAACAGAAAGCTGTAGAACATCAGCATGAAGTTTTAATGAAAGTATAATACAGAATGAAGTTACAACATTAAAATTCAGAATGCCCCCTGCTTTAATGCGGATCAGCAGTCGCGGTTTCAGTCCATCATGGATTTTTAACACTCTGGAATGCAGCAGCCAATCAGCAGCAAGCAGAAATAAATAACGTTCTTGGATTGGCTACTTTCAAACCCCCCGCCTCTGAGTACAGCTGAATGTGATTCCCTGGCTGCTTCTGCTACACCCCTCGTCCTCGTGCTCAGTCGTTTATGTTTGGGCGCAGAGTTTACCAAGGCAGTCTTCTCAGCGCCGCGCCCAAACATAAACAACCAGCACGAGGGGGCGTGGCGGACGAGGCCTGGACGTCACAGTCAGTTGTACTCAGAGGTGGGAGCTTTCCCCCGTGTAGAGTCTTGAGTGTTCTCGTGTTTTCTGTTTTGTTCTTCTTAAAGCCCTGTATTTTTATTGCTGTAAATTAAATACATTTATTACTGTATTACTGTCATTTGCTTATACCAAAGAAAATGACCGTGCATACCAAAGAAAATGCACACGCATGAATTACAGTACAGTCTATATAGGGGTAATATCCGCGTTTTACATTCTAGCACTGCAGGAGTTCAGTGTCTACTGTACAGTAGGAATACAGGTTTACCTTTACATTTTCTTTAAGGGTAATGAATTTAAAATGCAATTAAATTGTTTTGGGAGCATATTTGGGGGCATATTTAGGATTTACACTAGAAAAATAGGCATTTTTAGGCGTTTTTTACCTCATCACAACAACGCGATTTTTCACAATACGCGGGTGCTCTTGGAACGTTTACTGTATAAGAACCTAAAATGAATCTAACAGGCAACAGATTCCAAACTTTTGAATGGTTGTGTTTAGTGTCACCTTTAGGAAACATTTAAATGTCTGTCTGACCATGTGTGAATATTTAAACTAGGCATAACAGCTTTTTGTCTTGCATCCAGGTGAGGCTGAGATGTCAGAAAGGTATCCCTCCATCTTTGAGAGGCAGAGCATGGCTTTACTTGTCAGGGGGAAAAGTGAAGAAAGAACGAAACACCGGCAAGTTCGAGGTCTGAGACAATCACACACAAACACAAACACACACTATCTGATAAAGAATTGGTTTACAGAACCTTTTTTGACCCTGGATAATAATCATCACTCAAAGTCATATTTTAAGGGCAGATGGAGTAAAATTATGCCTTTTAATTTAGTCTTTGTATAAAGTATTGCAATGTCTCAATGTTAACAAATTTTAAACCAAAAGGAAATTATGCATCAAAACTGTATATTTGTGGGTATATGATGGGCTACCATTTTGGGCAAGCTACTGAATTAGTAGGAAAATACAGGTAGCACTGTGGAAATGCAAGTAACTTCCACAGTAAAACTGCAACTCTGGCTGTATTATTGCTGCTTACTTTTACCATATTTGGTGTGATTCTATAACCAGCACAAGGACCTTTTTGTTACAGTTGCTTTTTTGCTGCTGTCTACACTGTTGCATGTTTATCTTCATGCTTTGTCTAGTAATCAAAAATCGTTTGACATTCTGGTTCAAACGGTGTTCTTGTTTGTGTGTGTGTGTGTGCTGTTTTTTGTTGTTGGTTCTAGGAGCTTGACAAGATGGAAGGCGACCCAAAGTGGATAGATGTGATTGAGAGAGATTTACACAGACAGTTTCCCTTCCATGAGATGTTTGTTTCAAGAGGAGGGCACGGGTAGGTCTTTTGGTTTAGTGTTTTTTGATATTTGCAGCAAAAATTTTTTTTTTCATAATTACAAGAATTTTAGAACCCAAGAAATGGGTCTAATGCTTCTTACAGCACATCACAGCTGTTGAAGCTGTTCTGCTGCCATTTACATTTACTAACTTTGTCTTACTGTGTATTTATATAATTAATTTATTAAGAGCAATCTGACCTGTAATTCTATTATAAACAACTACTATAATGTACAGACTGTTATAAAGTGAATATAAGTATATTGAAGTATAAAATAAAAACATTTAGTTTTTCCACAAGAAAATGCTAAGTGTAATTGTGTGGCTGATATAACCCCAGTTTTTGGAGACACCCAAACATTGGTTTTATGGGCAAAGAAATGTTTGTCTAAAAAAAAAAAAAAAAAAAATCTCCTCACAGCAGGGTATCAATCCAGCATTTCCTCACGTTTTGCCGCTCAGCCATGTAGGGGGGCATTAACTCGCTGTCTATTACCAAGCCATTTATGGTTAAGGATGGCTGAAAACGGGTGTGAAAAGCATGCACATCTGCTGTCATACGTCTTTTTTTATTAACTGACCTAAGCTGTAATGTCTTGAAGCCTGTTTGAGTCTGCTGTGTCTTTCGCACCGCAAGAATGATTAGTTGCTCCGCGTTTTGTCCCTTTCTGGCCATCATCGCTTTCACTCCAACACTCTCTCTCTCTGCTACACACTTTTAGGGCGACTTGGCCCTCTCTCTTTCCCCATACATTAGACAGGCAACTCGACCGCAAAAATCCCTGATTAACCAATCAAAAACCTGAATACAAATGAAATACACCTGATATTAAAGAATGAAAAGCAGTGCCCAATTCCAGCAATAAAAAGAATAATGCTGTTCATCTCTGTGTGTGTAGCCAGCAAGACTTGTTGCGAGTGCTGAAGGCCTACACCCTGTACAGACCAGACGAAGGATACTGCCAGGCTCAAGCCCCGATTGCTGCAGTGCTACTCATGCACATGCCTGCTGAGGTCAGACTAAAACAAATTCCACTCGGTACACTCACTCTCTTTTGTGTTCCCTGAATTAATATAACTTAATTCATTTCTCATTTAATTGCCAAGTCCTACAAAATCAGATCAAAGTAAATCAAAGACGTGTAATACATCAGTAGAATGCAAACCACATGAAACACTCTGCAGAGATATTCAGTACTCTTATTAAACCTAAAAACAAGGTTAAATCTGCACAAAGCAAATGGCATAATTTTACTTGAAATAAACATTTTGGTCAGTGAACAGGAAAGTGACTATTTTGTAGTGGCATGCGTCGGTTCTCACCACTCCCATAAAGCTGCTGTATAGTTAACACCCACAAATTTTAACATTTCTCAACAGCCAGAGTAGCTGAAAGCACTAATATGGGTTCTACTTAAATTTGTTGTCAAATGATGTATTTATCAGATTTGTCTTCATTAATTGCTACTGTATAAAACAGTAAATTCTGCAGAGCTGTGGACATCATGAACCTGTGTTTGACATCCCTATTTTAAACCCTCTTTGTATTGTTCAGTTTTCCATAAGTGTGAGACAGCAGGTGGCCACCTGTTTGCTGTACATAAATATTTAATTACTCCGATTTAGCACAGTGAAGTATCTATACTTAACATACTTTTGTGTCTGTCTGTCTGTCTCTGTCTGTCTATAGGATGCATTTTGGGGACTGGTTCAAATTTGTGAGAAATACCTCCCTGGTTACTACAGTGCTGGCCTGGTAAGTCTGATACAAATTTTAGTTAGAAACATATGAGGACTTGGCCCAAATGGAGCTCAGTGGATTTTCATTTAAACTGACAATAACATGAGACAGCTTAAATTTAAGGTTAATTTTAAGTTTGAACTGTGTAAAATATTGTCAAAATATTTTCTCTTCAAAAATGCCCACCGTTCAGTATGCTAAGTGAGCATTTCCTGGTAACTCAATAGATCATATATTTGAATTGTTTTTTATTCCTTCTCCTGTTAAGTTATTTTAGAGACATTTTGTGACTGAGTGTGTTTTGCTCAGTGTGTTTGAATCAGTGATATAAAATGAAATGGGCTGTTCTTGACATGTCAGTCAGCTTAGCTACCTCCGAAAACAAGTAACTATACACTTGCTCACAGGATCTGTCAAGATCTGTGATAAAGCCATGATTTAAAGCCCATCTGATAAAAGAATATGAGATGTACTTTCTGGACTGCTGCCACTGCAATAATTCTGCAAGCTTACACAGCTCACCAGTTTAACCAACCAGGGATTAGGAAGAGCTTTAATTAAAAGCAGCTGGAGAAGGTAGACCTCTCGAATTATGAAATCTTTGTATGAAGATTTTAATTGGAAGGCTATAGTTTGTGCCAGCGTGCCTAATACTGGGGTGGGGGCATGCTATGGGTTCCTCATTTTTAAGATGGCAAGAGAACACATAACATGCATAAAGAGTGTTTCATTTAAAAAGAGAACAAATTGATTTCATTACCGGTTTTTATTCTGATTATACTACAAACCAACAGCATTTGCTGTTCAGTTCAGTTTCAGTCAGCTTACAAGAAACCGAAGTATCTTACTCATTACAAGCTGTGCTAAAACATTCTCTGGCTGATGTGTCATGGGTGTATGTTCATGCTGGTCTAAGAATCTTTTTTTCACATTCCTTTCATTACATGCATATCTCAGATACGCTGTTTCCATCAAAAGAAGAACTAAAGTTTCTGTGGCCGTCCACTAGTTTTACTATGTCATATGTACGAAAGTTTTTAGACACTTACTCATCCCACAGTATTTCTGAAATCATGGGTATTAATAGTAGGTTTGTTCACCCTTTTGCTGAAGTAATTCAGTCAAAAGCACATTAGTGAGGTCAGGTAATGATGTCAGATGATTAGTTCATTACTAGTGTCATGGCTGAGGTACCCTTGAGCAAGGTACCGTCCCTTCACACTGCTCCCCGGGCGCCTCATTGGCGGCATTCCACTGCTTCACTTGGTGAATGGGTTAAATGCAGAGAAATCGTTTCACTGTGTGTTGTACTTGTATGACTATGCATGTGATAAATTAAGATTCTTCTTCAAATCATTCCAAAAGTACTGATTTGGTACATGTTAGGGCTCTTTATACCCTTCTAGCTATCACTTGGCATTGGGTTTGGTGACTGCTTAAGGGCCCGTTCTATTGATAAGTGTTTTTCCGTTGTTGTTGAACTCACTATATTAGAAGGGCTGCCTACAAACGTATGTATTTTATGACCGTATGTGTTTTAAGCAGAGTTTTTTGTCAGAGTTCAGGAGTCAGTAGGTACAAAGTGGCAGGAGTACGGTGTGAATGCTGCTGTGTTTATTTTCCCACAGGTCTGGAAATGACGTGAATCATAGGTTCTGTAGAAGATTATATATTGGAGCCAAATGCAGGCCACCACCCTACTACACTTTGAGATTATTCAACAGCACCATCTTGTGTTGGTCTCTGTCTCTGCTTCTTTATGTGTAGGAGGCTATTCAGCTGGATGGAGAGATCCTAAACGCATTGCTGAAGCGAGTGTGTCCAATAGGGCACAAACATCTGGACAAGCACAAGATCGAACCCATCCTGTACATGACTGAGTGGTTCATGTGTGCCTTTTCCAGAACTCTCCCCTGGGCCTCGGTGCTCAGGGTGTGGGACATGTTTTTGTGTGATGGTGAGAGTGGCACACACAAACACTTCTCTCTGTTAATTATTCCTTTATGTATTACATGTGTATTTATACTATTTTTACCATATTTTGCGTTCTTGTTTTTCCTTTTCTCTCACCATTCCCATCTCTTTATTGCTTTCTTTTATATAATCTCTGTTCATATACATTGTTTGTCTTTCTTGTTCTAACTTAATTGTCTCACTTTTTTCTGTTTGTTCTTCTGTTGCTGGATCTCTGTATTGTTTCTTTTGTTTGTTTGTTTGTTTATTTCTTGTTCTAATTTAATTCCCAACTTTTTTCTCTTTGTTCCTTATTTATCCTTGTTGCTGCATATTTGTATTCTTTGTGTTTCTATTCTTTCTTTATCTCTGTCTCTTTCATTATTTTATCCATTTATTAATTCATTGTTTCTTTCTTAGTTACTTTCTTTCTTTACTGATTCTTACTCATTTTGCCTGGCCTTTTGTATTGCTCAGGTGTAAAGATAATATTCCGTGTGGGTTTGGTGTTACTGAAATGTATGCTTGGCACTCGTGAAAAGCTGAAGGCCTGCCCTGGTCAATATGAAACTATGGAGCTCCTCAGAGCCTTGGAGCCGAAATACATGCAGGAGGCCTTCCTCGTACAGCAGGTAACACATGTGCACACACATTGCTTTTGTCATTAAATAAACTAGGGTTGTTTGTCTTACTAAGTTGTTTGTCTTCCTAAGTTTTAACATTGAGGTCATTAAGGTAAGGTTGAAGCTTGGTTAGAAAAAAGTTTGGTAACAAAAATCTTCTGTATGTAACTTTCGTCTTTAACTCAGATGCCTCAAAAACACTATCACCGGGTTGACTAATGATCTCAAATAGTCTTGCTTATGTGGTTTCTGACACTGCTAGGCATACAAGGCAAAATTCCAGCTTTTGTATTGCTACAGCTGCTTTGACTTTGCAGAACTTATTTTTGTCAGTGTTCTGTCTGGTTGAACGCATTTCTGGAGAATAATTGTGTAAATTTGATATTTTTGCTGAACAATCCCTTTAATCCCGACCGGTGGTGCAGGTGCTGGAGTTGCCCATCACAGCGCGTGACGTCGAGCGGGAGCACCGTGCACAAGTGAAGCGCTGGAAGAAAAAGCACGGCGAGCTCAGCTACAATGCTGCTCCCAGGATGCACGGCGCTCAGGTTATTATGGGTGCGGAGCCTCACTCACGGCAGGACCTCCGTCAAAAGCCCACAATAATCGTTCACTACCCATCAGCCCCTGAGCTCCACCCTGAATTGAGCCGCAGTAAAAAGAGAGGAACTCTCAGGAAACATGCAGCACCTGTTCCAAACATTCCAAACCCATATGCCTTACCCAACGATCACAAACCATCAGAGCAGGCGGCTACTGCCCAGCCATCAGTACCAGCACAGCCAACTAGCCAGGCATCTCCAAAGCCCACCGCTTCAAAGGAAACATCTCCACCACTGCAGCAGCCTTTACTCACTAACCAACAGGGGCCCATTAAAGAGGCACCTCCTTCAACTGAAGTGTCAAAGTCTCCAAACTCTTCAACCAAACAGAGTTCCTCAGAATCTGCACCAAACACTTCTATTTCTGAGCCTGCTAACACATATCCCCAACCTTTGGACCTTCTCCCACCACCAAGCCCATTTCTCAGCCAGCCACTACCACCCCCAGTTCCACCCCCTCCAGCACCCCCTGTAGAAGAGCCGCTCCAAAGCTGGCGTCCCCACCTGCAAAACTGTCCACCTGTCCAATGCCCAGCACCTGTTCCCATCCCTGAAGACTCAACTGCTCCTAAAGTCTTGGAAAACTCACCACCCATTTCAGATCCACCACCCACTACATTTTCAGTCCCTCTGCTTACACCCAACGCCTCTGCCAATGAGAATTCTAATGCTTCCCATGAAAACAGCGATCTACGTAACTCCACTGAAAGCATCAACAGTTCAGAGGACACTTACTTGTAACAATTTGTCGCTACCAAGTGGTTTTCAGTATGAATGGGATGTTTCTAATGTGTTCTGCAATCTATGAGATGTTTAGGGCCTTAATATAAATGTAGGTAAAAGGGGAGAAGAAATGCAAACCAGCACGGAGAAAGCAATTTGTAATAAAACAGACTAGGTGTTCAGTTATGGAAAATAAAACATTATAACCTGTGATCAACTTGCAATTAGTTCACTATTGACAACAACTCGTCTGACAGAGTCAAAAAAATGTCCATGTGAAAGTGTCAGAATGATGCAATAACGGATGTACAAATGTTACCGTGAAGACTTCTCCTGCAGCGTTCATCTCTGACCACTCTTATAAATATAACTTATATAGGTCATACAGTCCTTGTTCTCTCAGGACTGCCATGAAGGACCACAGATATTACTAAAATTGCATTTAAGTGCTGTACAGCTGTCTAAAACTGTACAGAAATATCTGGAACTCTTGACATTTGTTCTTGTAAAGTTGAGGGGAAGTTTAATTGGTGGATTGTGATGTTAACTCCTGTCCACACTGCTTAAGGATCAGCTTCAGCACTCAAAGCCACAAGGGACTACTTTGGCTACTTTCTGTTACTTTTATTTGCTGCTTTGAAAATTAGTTAATTCTAACAAATTTTAGATTCGTACTCAACTGTCATTCTTCTTGTGTAGCAAAGTTGAAAATTCCTACACAAGTGTGAACCGTTTACATACATATTAAAGGAATACTCAATAGTTTGCAGACTAATTTCTATTAGCCACATTTGTAGCATATGGAAGATTATTATAGACAGTAATAAGAAAAGGACTGAATTTTTTTTCAGTGCCTATCCAGTGGCCTTACTTCCATGTGTGAGAAATGCATTAAAATGAAATTGGCAATGGTAATCGAATGCATGCTACAGATGTGACAGACGTAGGTTGAAAAACAATGGAGGATTTTTTAAAAATTTAATTCCTGAGAATAAAGTCTGTAAAACTCCTAGGTGTTGTTGCAACTTGAGCCACCAGATGGTAGACTTGGCTAAAAACATTCAACACAGAAACTGAAGTGCTTTATTTGTTCATTGCTCACTACAGCCTTCATAAGGGAAATTCTCAACCGCTTTATTATTATTCATGTATCAGATATGTTTACCTCATTCAAGCCTTAACCCACATTCCGGTGTGAAAATCTTTCCACAGTGTTTATAAATAGTCTGACTTGTTCCTGAAATGACCTTAAGGTTTATCAGAGATTGGGGGCTATATTGGAAGTTCTTTCTTTCATTATTTCCTAATGCGTTATAATACACAACTTAATGCTGAACTGTTGTAAGTACTGTAACTGTGGTGAATCAGTTAATAGAAGCTGTTACTTTAATCTTTTTTTTTTAAATATTTTAATAGCTGGAGCTTTGTGACACTAGTTTTTCAAAGAACTTCTTGGGCACTTTTTTATAGAGCAATATAAGAATCAGAGTTTACTTATTACTGATAAACATACTTTTGTATCACAACTTGCAAAATATGCATCCATCTTTGAAAAGGTGTCAAATTTGCTTTTGCGTCTAATTGAACCAGCCTTAAAAATAACACTGTTATTCTGCAGATTGTGTATGATTGTATATGATTAGATGCGCTTTAATAAACAAATAACCTAACTAAAATATCATTGATAGTGGTGAAGATTTGTCATTGCTGTTTGGACTGTCTGGCGTTTGTTGATTCGTAAGCTGTTGTAGGCTTAGTCAGTGTAGCCTAATAGAATTTGTCTTAACGGTGGATTGCGGGAAAAGTGCAGTGGAGGTCAAAGGGCCGCAAGGGTTAACTGCAATTTTATTCGCAAACCAGACAATTACGGAGTGCTTTTGTTTGCTTACTTTTTGAGTTTCGGATTTCAGAGGTGTGTGTGTCCACAGATTACCAGGGAGGACTGACATGAAGGGGAAAAGGAAGCTTGACACAAGTGAGTTTTTCACACCCTTAAAGGAAAATTCCATTTGCTTTATGTTCCAATGGCATTATGTCTCTTGGAGACTATTCTTTGTACGTTTGCGGGGTCAAATACTAACAAGCATCTAAGGCATGAAATTAATGCTGATAGTGCGATTTTGACATTTGTAATACAATATGGTATGTAAATAAGCCCCCTAACAAATTCATTCATTTTTAAAGCTGATTTTTTTTTTCAAATGTCAGAATTAATGTTAGAATTGTTCCCAATGAGAGTGATTGGAACCACATGTCTGAAGTGTTGACATATAAAAATGTTGGATCACTGGTGGGTTTGGCTAGTAAATAAATTGGCCATATTTGTGCTGAATTCTTTGTGACTGTTGGTTCCATTCTTCACGTTTATAATGAAATTTGAGTCTAAGCTTTTTTCACTTTAGTAATTGAATGTTACATATATTCAATCATCATCTTTTATTATAAATAGCATGGCTGGAAGTTGATCTAAAATAAGAATCGATTCTTAGATTGCAGGCAAAATCCAGAACCGACTCCACACAGTGACATTCATATTTATTGTCGGGAATCTCACACACATTCTGCCGTCACTCTGAAAAATGCATTCTTGGTAATATCAGGTATATCAAATAATTAAACTGATACCATGTGTCTCTGGGGATGAACTGAGGGTTACTGTTACCATTAGTGTGTTTTAATATGTATGTATTTTATGTCTTTCCCTACATCTTGGGTTTTAGAACTGAGATTATTGTGTAATAACTGAAAATACCAATGATCCCAAGTTGTGGTAAAATCTTATTGATGTTAAGTGGTTGTTTAGTGTATTGGATAACATTGCTCCCTTCCAGGAACGTGAGGTTTGATTCCTACCATGAGTAACACACCACACTACACCAATAAGTGTCCTTGTGCAAAACGCAGAGCACTACACCTGCCTACATTTGTGATGGCCAAAAACAACAATAGAAAGAAATTGTCAGTCGCTTTGCACAAAAAGTGTTTGCCCAATGCTAACAAAACTTTACATCTCAAAAAATTTTACTTTACATGTTACTTTCAGAGTGCCTTAATCAAATAAGGCATATAAGACATAAGTCATTTTTGATACTATTGATCTGTTCGGGACAAAATGTAAACGGTAGCTGACATTCTCAAATTATGCCAAAAAATGGAGACTTTATATTTTGATCAGACAGCCATGATTTACAACCTATTTAAGTTTGCTTTTAGTTAAGGTCTGCTGTACCTTCCTCACCAAACTACTCATAACTGGCAGATACCAGATTTAGCGCTCGTATCTTATTTATATGATGTGTAATGATCCTACAACTCCATCCTTTAGAAACCTTAAATTTTCTATGTGCTTTAATGTATTAAGATGTATTAAATCATTTTAGACCATTTCTGTTGGTCTGTTTGGTGCAAAGGTTTGACACAATGTAAAGAGCAGCTAATATTTTCGAATTATGCCAAAAAAATTGAGATTTAGGGTTTTGTTCAGACAGCAATTATATATTTTGTTTATTTATTCTAAATGGAATAATCCTACAAAGTGATGGGGATGAAATGCTAGTGTTTACGGCTCCTGGGCAATCACAGAGTCTGAGTATGCAAGATATTTTATGTTTTTGTGTGACCGTATCAGAGATGATCTCTTGTGACTGTGTCGACATTTAAACATTTACATTGTCTCTGTGAAATACGCTGCATTCTGCGCTTCAGTAAGTGTATTTTCCACAATGTGATCTTTTCTGGCCTCTAAAGTAAACAACCAGTGTAACCCTTAAGTCTGTCGGTGTTCCCAGCTGTCTGGCCTGCATATTCCCAACCTTCCTGACGGTATTAGGCCTTTAATGCTGTTTTTATTAGCCGACGTTATAGTATTATGTCTTTTTAATATGTTCAGTCTGGCAACTTGCCCTGGGGGGTTTGCTTGGCCTCGTTGGCATGGGGGTCCTTTAAAAACACACAGCTCTTCGCTGCAGGCCCCATGGATGAGAGCTGTGCTATTGTTGTCACTATGCGTGGCTCACACGATCAGGCTACTTACTTTAGAGGTTAACCTGACCTGAACGGCAACAAACAGGAACACCCTGGGGTGCTTTAACAGCCGTCTTTTTCAAAACAAGCAAGACCACTGCTCTGCGTGCAGTGTGGCCTTTGGAAAAGAGGCCTGTGTGTCTGAGGACACCTTGCGTTCTTCTGGGACTTGAAACTTTGGTAGGACTAAAAATACCTGCAGTTTTTTATTACCATTAAACAACGATCTGTTCATCCTTTGGGTATATTTATCTTCACCTGGTTTCATCTTCATGAACGTTAAAACACACAGACAGAATTAGTTTTGGTCCAAAGGTGTTGGACACCTGGACAGTTTTAAAGCTCTCTGCCCCACCCCCAGTAAGGTTTTTATGGTTTTATGCACCTTATCATAACATGTCCTGTCTTGATGCTTTAGGGTTAAACAGGCCTGCTCTGCTCTGATTGGCTGGCCTGTATTGTGTACTCATAAAAGAAGAAAAAAAAGTCCAGGATGAAACACTCCTTATAACTTCAACACGAATGGGTGAAGCGAACCTGCTGTAATCTGAATGGACAGGCACAAATGTTAATGTGTGGGTTTTTATGACCCCAAAAACAATTGACTTTTTGGAGGCTTGCATTCTTCTGGGATTTAAAACTTTGGTAGGAATTAAAATATTTGCAGTTTTTATTACCAGAAAACAGCTGTCTGCTCATCCTTCAGGTATATTTATCTGAAGCACCTGGTTTCATGTTCTTGAATGTTTTCTTAGTGTAAAGAGCAGGCTTTAAATAGTTTCTTTTCCAAACTACTGTTAAAAATCACAGACAGAAACACTTTCGGCCCAGATGTGTTTTGGACACCTGAAAGGCTTTAAAGGGCCGATACCCCTTTAACTTTATCATGAGTGGGCAGAGCTAAACTTCTGTAGGCTGAATGGGCAGGCACAAATGTAAATGTGTGGGGTTTGATGACATCACAAAAAGGTATTTTATATTTAAAAGGCTGTTTGTAGGGACTTAGCTTCCATATATAGACTGTATAGACCGGAAAGTGAATTTCTAAATCTGCACAAAGTCCTGTTTCAAAGAATAAAGTGAGGACGTTTTGCTCTGTAAATATATAAGGTTAAATAACATAAAAAAGGGGATATCAGATAAAGAATGTTGGGAGAAATTATGGAGGATCGAAGAGAAAGAGGATGGAGGATAGTTTTGTTAGAGGGAGTCAGTTAAAGAGAATGTCAGGATTAATTACATGTTTACGCACCTCAGCCTGCAGCTTTGGACAGGTGTGTGGGACAGGTTTGTTGTGACATTTCACACTTGAGCTACAGTACTGTCCAAATGTCAGAGAGACCACCTTCCAGTCAAAACATTCATTAGTTATTGGTTTTTCGTTTCAGAGAATAAGCAGAAACATATTTAACAGATAAATTACACAAAACCCTCAATAAATAAATACAATACCAGACATCCCTGTATTCCGTGTATTCACTTTTTGCATTTATTACAACTTTTTGCGGGAGTTGGGAATAATGAATCAATTTTGCCATACAGGTGGAACTTTTTTAAGTTTCAGAAAAGAAGCAGAAGAACATTGTCACAATCCGACCATGTCCAGACAAAGAACAGGGATACAGGAAAATATGTTTAGCAGATGTATTACACAGAAGCCCCAATTACTAAATATGATATTATTTCTGTATGTAGTGTATTGACTCCGTTGCATTTGCCATTACAGCTTTGATTCCTTTGATGAGTCAGGAATACTCAATCAGTTCGGGCCTACAGGTGGACTGTTGGTTATTGTGAGGTCATCAAAGAGTTTGGAAAGAATGCGAAAGGAAAATACTTATGAGGTAACTAATACTCATCATAAGCAATTAGAAAGGCAGCAGAAAGCCACCACAGTTGGGTCCAATAGTGTATCGAGCACAGCAGTGTTTCTGAGGTTCTTCCACTTGCCCATGTCACCATTGAGAGTGGTCAGGTACCCAAAAATATCCAGCCTTGAGCGGCTCTGTGGTCACAAACTGACCACTGATGAAGGCTAATACAAACCAAATAGGCTACAGTCTCTTACAACAAGGTGATGATGAGGGAGCGGTTTCCAATAAAGTGGCCAGTGAGCATACCCCAGCAACACTGCTTGGTCTGATTCACTCATACAGTGAGTGTGACTACAAGGCCAGAGTCATTAGGGCTGAGAGTGGACCAAAACCCAATTTATGGAAGGGGAGGCTGAAAAATTGCTCAGCAACGATCAGCTACAAGTGCACTTACATGCACAGATAAAAGGCGTAGCTAATATAAAGGCTGCTCAGTGTGCAGCTGTGTATGTACAGTATGTGTAACGGATCTGAATATGGGATGTTCAGGGGATGTGAATGCTAAGAGCCTGGAACCATTCACACATTATCATGAACCTTATCACTGTGTACATAAGCTGTCCCTTAGGTACTCTGACATTCAGATTAAGACATTTGGAGGTGATGAAAGGTACTTTGGCTTAAAAAAAGTCTTATTCCCTGCTTGTTTTTGACCTTACCAATGACTGGATATGTATATACTATGAAAATTTTACAAAATGCTTATGACTATACTTTTGCCCTTATTTCAACATTGTTCATGAATAATTCAAGGACATGCCTGAATACTTGACTCCCTCTTCACTTCTTGGGTGTCTGTTACATAGCATAGAAAAGACTTTGTGACCTTTTTCACTGGTTAGGACTGAGGGGCTGGACTGGAGTCTTACATGTTACTGACTTCGAATAGGAGCCCAAGTTTACCCAAGATTCAGTCAGTTGTTGTCAGTGGAAAACTGTAGGGCAGCTCTAAACCACCTTTTAGTAAAAGTGAGGGCTGCAATAAGATAATGTAGCAGAAAGTCTCATTGAGTGCTGCCTTTGTGTCTGCTCTTCCTTATTTCAGGTCCCGCCAGTAAAAATGTATTTTTGGACCTTCTTTCCTGTGATAGTGAAAATTCACAGGTCATGAAGGCCATTCGTTAAGTTTATGCCTGATGCTGGCTTTGACAGCCAATCTTAACTGAAATCTTGCTTGGAAGGTTTGCTGTATGTTGTCACAATTATGATGTAATGACTGAAAGATGGTTAAAAATGCCAGAGCTGTTATCTCCTCCTGGAAAGGCCTGTAAGGTGCAGGCTCTGGCACTTCCCCTACAAAAACACAGCTGATTGAGCTAATCATGGACCATGCAGAGAAGCCTAAGTAGAATCAGATGGTGGAACCAGGCATAAAGGAGCAAAACCAGAAGAGAAAATCCCTCCCAATGGCCTTTAGAAGGTGGGTTACATGCACATACATCAAATGTACATCTAAAAGTTTGTAGATCCCTGTTCATTTGTTCTGAAATCAAGGCTATTAAATGTGAAAATTGCAGTTGCTCCTCAGTTGCTTGGTGCATGGTGAATTGCACAAGTGTGGCTGCTCAACATCATCCCATTTTATTGTTCAATGCTTTTCTATTGAGATTATGTTCTATAGAAAAGTTAAATTATTACAAAGACTGGACATTTACTAAACAAAGTATATTACAGTGATAGTTTGGCCAAAAATCAAGCAAGTTTTAATTTTACTCCAAAGATGACCGACCAAGACTTGCGTTGGGGTCATGAGGCTAATCAGAATCAGAAAACTGATCCCAGAGAAAATTGCTTATGTTATGACTGCACAGGCAGAGACATGGACAATATGAAATATAAAGTATAAATAAATAAAATGTAGCTAACAAGTTGAGTCAAGTCAAATTTATTTATATAGTGCTTTTTACAACTGACATTGTAGGCAAAACAGCTAAATGAAATCTGGATACAAAGCCATAGTGAGCAAGCCAAGGGAAACAGAGGCAAGGAACAACTCCCTGAACCTGGAGGAAGTAACCTTGGGAGGAACCAAGACTCAAAAGGGGAATCCATACTAACATGTAAGGAGTCACCAAGTTATCAGCCTGCTTTAATCATCACAACTATCCTTGCTTGAGTGGTTTCTGGTACAGTTTGACACATTGTTACGTATAAACGTGGACAAAGGTACAGTCTTTAAGTTAGCTGCCACTACTGTTCATAGCCATGCTGTGTAATTTTCCCCGCTTTTATAGATAACAGTGTGCCATACAGTGTCAGAAATGACACAAGGAAGTGTACTTAAGATGATGATGGTGGTTTAGGCATGCAGTTCGCATGTCTGTATGCATGAGCCTCCATTACTTAGCTACATTTGCCTCTTGGCTATAGTGCAAATCTACAAAGCAAACTTTAGACACAAAACAAGTCTTGAGTGATCAACTACATTTTAGGGTAAGAGAGAAATTAGGAAATTTTGCAAACCATAATTTTAAGATATTTTAAGCAAGAATCCTACATTGATTATGTTACTTGCCCAAGTGTGAGTGTGGGAGTGAGTATCTTTACTCAAGGTCTTTAAACAAGCAGCCAGTCGTGCATCCAGTTTAACATGACACCTCATTAATGAAACACAAGGCACTCAGATACTCTTTCAGGTGATCAGAGGATAATCATCTAATATAATAAATGATAAATGACTATGATAAATAATATATGAGTCATTTAGGTTTGTGGTATTATTTACGGATCAGTTTCAAGCCCAAATCTACAGAACTTTGCCCAGCTAGTCTTCTAGACTGATAACCTGGGTTGACTGCATTACATTTGAACCTCTGGGCTAAACTCTGCATGAAAGCTCTTCTACATTTTAAAATTCTTTCATTGGCCATTATTCTTCTATAAGCTATCATCATCAAACACAGCATTACTTTCTGTCCCAAGAACAAAAGGCACAAGAAGTAAGGCTGCTTTTTGCATTTATGCTCCTAAATTTCCATTATCATGTAATTTCTCTTATTTATTTGATTTAATTTCATTTATTTATGTTCCACATTCTCAGTGCAGGTCTGAATGAGCTAACTTGAAATCACACTTGAAAAATAAATATGTAATCACAGGTACAGGCCGTCATGGCTAGCAAAGCACATTTGGCTACATAAATATATCTTCACTCACAAGAGGTTTGGTTCATTAGCAAGCTTGATGAGAAGTAAACGAAAGCTTTATTCTTTTACCATTCAAAACCGGGTTCATTACTTTGCTTTCTTGTGTCAGAAAACTTAGCAGTGGGTGGTGGTAATGGACAAACACATCAATCTTTAAACCCACAATGTATAAATGAACTAAACCTTAAATGAGACTTTTCTGGGCAAATAAATTAAGATTTAAATAAAGTAATTCAGAGTGGTTTGATGTAAAATGCTTCATTCTAGAGAAACAGATTTGCTCATTACAGTGGTCATGTAAATATTTGGTTTTTGATAGCTTTAAAATTTTGTCCAAAACCACAATTTAACACAATTTAACCATCATAAACAAATGAACACTCATTTAGGTTCACTGTCTTTACATCATATATTAAAGGGCTATATTGTGTTGTAACTTTCTGTACAATAAACCATTTCACACCAAATCCACTCTGAATGACTTATGTAGACAATAACCCTACCTGGAAGTTTTTCAGAGAGTATTGGGTGCACTGGCGGTCAGGGCTCGAGCAGATGGGCCTTGCCTGTTATTAATGTGACTCGAACCACAGGTCACTATCAGAGCTTGATTAGTTTTTTGGGAAACATCCTGCTAAGAGTTTCCCAAATCTGTTCTCCTCATCACTCCCTCATCCCTCTCTTCCGTCACTTGTTTTGGAGTTTGATACCTGATTTATAGCCCTATGATTTAATATGGATATTCCGCTTGAAGGGGAGCCCCCCACCCACCTTCCGAGTGTGTATTTGTGGGTGTTTATGTGCCTGTGAGGGCGGTGAAAGTGTATGGAGAGTATTAACACACTTCAAAGGCTCTTCCTGTATCTTTTACACCAGTGTGAGTTCCCTTTCACAGTCGGTTTGTGCGTGTGTGGACAGAAGCTGGCTGAGGAAAGACATCCGCCGAGGCAAATCGAACTTAAACGGTGCACCGGGCAGGACGTGAGTGTAAACACACAGGGGACAAAAGGTCATCCCAGTGGCATTGTGCGGGATGACAGAGCGGATACAGAGTGGGCAGTGAGATGGAGTCGTCTGTGTGTATTTGCGTGTGTTTTGGGGAGTGTGTGCATGTGGCAAAAAGACAATAAGCACAGACAATAGGAAACATCTTGCTCGCAGTTTAAGGATTTGCTAAAGTCTCCGGTTGGACTTTATGCTTGGCCACATGCCTTCATTCATGCATTGCTTCTTGACGACTCTTTTGTCTTTATAGTTGCTTGTGAATCAATGGGAACATCCTTTCATTGTCTGTCTGGCCTAGACGTCTGTTTGTGGGTGTGGATGTGTCATAGGGTTTGTCAGGTTAAAGTGATAGTTTTGCCAAAAATCACATTTACACAATTTGGCCTGAATATAGCTCGTTTAGCATCTGGAGTTTTTGTGCTGGAGTTCTGAAGCTAATGTAGCTAAGCATCACACACTTGAATAAGTCAAACCTAATATGCTTGTTTATGAGGTTTCTCAGATTGAATGACGTACTCATAGCTATGAAAATGGACAAAAGTACTTTAAATAGTTAAAAAAGTCCCAAAGTCTGTATTCGTTTAAAGAAAACACGTTACAGAGAAGCTGGTGTGAAAATGTACCTGCAGAAGGCCCAGTACAATAGTTGTAGTTGCAATCATAAGCAACTACAGCACAGACATCAGGTTGTGTTAAAAAGTGATCTGATTGGCTAAGAAGGGCTCAAAGCCATTGTAAATAGTGTGTCTACACATGAACTTTTCCATTAATCTGTAGTATATTTGTTTATAATATATTTGTACAGTCAGATACAGCCAATAAACTCAATCTCAGTGTAAGCAAATGTTCATGTGAAAAGACTGGAGTATCCCATTCTTTTATTATCGGGTCCTTTTATTTAGTTTGCTGTCATCCCTCACATCTTTCAGTAAAGGTTCCAGATTGTATCTGTTTACAGTCACATTGTCACATGTGTGTGTGTGTGTGTGTGTGTGTGTGTGTGTGTGTGTGTGTATGAGACGCATTTGGATTGTAACATTAATGATAATACATGCGAAGGTGTTTCCTGTGAGCATCTTTCCCACAGTCAAGTAGCTGTTGCAGTAAACTACACACACACACACACACACACACAGATGCACTGACGTGGTGAATAATGATTTAATTGTGATTCAAGATGTGCTCTTCATCCTCAGAGGAAGAACAGTCATGTGGAGATCAGCCTAAATTTTTAACAGGTGCTCTCTCTCTCTCTCCCCCTCTCTCATCCATGCACACACACATTCACTGGTGCCAGTATTTATTCTAATCACGTTCTTTGTTAATTGTCTACCACTGATTGCAGACATATGCCAGCTATGCTGCTACGGTACAGTCCTTTCTGCAAACTGTTAAGACTTCACCAGTGTGTGTGTGTGTGTGTGTGTGTGTGTGTGTGTGTGTGTGTGTGTGTGTGTGTGTGTGTGTGTGTGTGTGT
>JBBJLS010089357.1:0-18182 GCA_037577275.1 Bryconaethiops microstoma
TGAGTGTGTGTGTGTGTGTGTAAAAAGCACAGGTTGCTTTTCTTTTATGAACTATTGCAGTGTGAGCTGTGTAAAAAAATAAGAAATGCCTCCATGTGTGTAAGTGCAGTAGTGTTTGTATAGCAGCTGTTTTGTGTGCTGTATTTCAGCAGCTTCACTCCTAATTCAGTTTCTGATGAGATGAAACAGGGCTCACACATGCACACACAAACGTTACTATTTTAATTGTTGCAATTGTAAAATAACGTAAGAGTGTTTTGTAGTTTGGAAATTTGAATCAAGTGTGGTCAGTAGTGTATAACACAATAATGACGTACATTTTACACAGACACACTCCCACAAATTACAATTTTTTTTTTTCATGGCTGTATTGTTGGACTGTACTGTACATCCACTCTGCACGGGCCGGGCAGAACTATATATATTCATGTATTTTTTTGCACAGTAACATTACATTGTAGGCTGAATAAAGATATATACGTAACTATATATAATATAAATGTGTGTGTTGGTTTTGTGACATCACAGAACTCTCCAGACACATTCAGCCTTGCTGTAAACCTGCTGAACAGGTGTGGCTGGAGGATCAACAGAAGAGAAAGTGAGTCAGGAAGTAAGCATGTCGCTCTCTAGCACTGGAGCAACAACTGCTGCGGTTCTACAGTTGGACATGACTGGAACGTGACATGTGAGAGTGAGTTTTTATTGCATTTTATTCCCAAAATGTGGCATAGAATCATTTTTATTAGGCGAGACTGTACCTCTGTAAATGTTTACAGGCTACCAGTCTTCCATAGAGTCTGATCTTTTTTTCCCCTCCTCCAGCTCATCCAGACTATGATGAATGTACATCCATGTTGTATCACAGTTTTGGCAGGTAGGAATTTGTCTTTTTGCCTTAAATAAAAGCTCCAACCACAAGCTGGCGAGCCTTGACAAAAAACAACAGTTCTGCAATAAATGTGTGTAAAATGTGCTTGGACAATGTGTGTGTCTGCACCTTTAAGGAAGCCCCTCCTAGTCATGTTTACCTCTTTGAAATGTCAGGAACAGTGTTCAGCTGTCAAACCGCATTCTTTAGACTGAATAACACAGATTTTAAACCTGTCTGCTTTGTATAGGTATAGGTATCCATACAAATTGTTTGAGAAAGTGGGTTTCTTTCTGCCAGCAAAAACACAAGTGAACATTAGAATAAATGCAAACAAACGACAAAGCAGTAAAAAACATCACAATTAATTTTTTCTAAAAAGAAGAACTCAGGTTTAGTTCCAAAGTTCTGCTCTGTGCCTTCAGTCATTGCTTGGATTTATAAAATTCCTTAAGCAACACCTCAAATTTACTCTACTGAAGTACAACGAGCCGACTCAGTTGTTTGATGGACGGTGCAGGTGATACTGGGCTTCCATGAGGAATGAGGTCTGGAAAGGGGAAGCGAACACATTGCTGCCCATAAAACCACTACTTACTGTATTAATGTTATTTGTAATTACCGTAATATTAGTATTTTAACCTTAACTTAACTCTACTGCCCAATAGTAAACAGGCTTTAAACATCATTTTTGCCAGACGACTGAGACTTTTGCACAGTACTGTGTATATTATTTTTCATTAATCTGCTTATTTCTGAAGCAATAGAGGAGCTACAGACTTTAGTTATAGGTATAATGGGAAGTCCGCCTGTTCTTCACATTTCCAGCATAATTCATAATTTAGTAATTTGGGATGTTAACATCTGGAGTGATTTGTTTGTGAGTGACATGGTCTGTTACTGGTAAAATCTCAGAAATGACCAGTTTAGATTTCTTTACAGCGCTAGTGAACCGGGAAGATGTGAAGTTTTGGAGTTCATTATAAATAATAACATTCAATATAGCAACCAAAAATTTTGGATGAAATTTACATAATCTGCATACCTCTCTTTTTAATTGCAAGTTCCAAAAAACTGGCTATTTTCTTTTCCGTATTACTCCTTGGTTCCTCCAATCATGTTTTTGCATTCAGTATACTTGTAAAAAATAACCCTAAATTGTACAATACGAGAATTCAATCAGTTTGCAAAGCATGAGGTCAGAGATTTAAATGCTCTGGATATTTTGTCTTAAAAAAAGCTATATTTTTTCTGTATCACTCCCTGGTTCCTCCAATCATTTTATTGAAATGTTTAAAATAAACCTCAATTGTACAATAAGAGGATTCGATCAAGTCAGTGGTCAGTGATTCATGCCCCTGATTTATACTCAACTATCTGTTTGTTTGTCCCATTTTCCCCACTTTCTTCAGTGTTGCCCATTATCACAGTGGCTCAGAGCCCAGTGCCCATCCAGTTTCAGATCTCCCCAGTACTGGTGGCTTCGGGAAGTAATGCTGTCTTCACGCTTCAGACCATTTCCAACACGTTCTCCATCTCGTGGATTTCCCCTGGAGGGAGCACACTGGGTCAGTGGGTCGGAGGCCAGGCTGTGCTTAACTCAGTGACTCAATATCAGGGAAGGATCACCATCACTGCCACTCAACTCACCATCAGCTCCAGCCAGCTCACCGATGCTGGAAACTACACGGTTACCGTGGTACCGTCTGCTAGCACCGGACTCACCACCAACTCCCTGTCTGTTGCCTTGAGGGTGTTTGGTAAGTAAGCAGTAGGACTGCACATATTATTGTCATGATAAATTGCCACAATCTACTTTTCTGAGCCTATAGTGGATATTGTGGTTAGTCCTCTACAACTCTGACCATGTTTAACTCTAAGAGTTGGACGCAATCGTGAGCAGGAATTTATTAAGCAAAGAATGAGAAACAGGAGCCTGTACGAGAAACTGAGAGGACACTGAACTGACATGTGAATTAACTAAACGAAACAAAATAAAGCAAAGAGAGACTGGGGAGCAAAAACACAAAGTAAGCTCAACAGGGCAAAACACGGGGCAATAAAACTTTCAAAATTACAAAACAAGAAGAGCTGAGCAGAAACATCAGAGTAAAAACATCCAGAACCAACAAGACCAGGCTGAAGGCAGGGGCTATATACATATACAATAACTAAACAAGTGAGAAACACCAGGGCTGGGGAGGAGGCGGGGCCAAGACCAAAACATATACACCTGGAACAGACACGTATTAAAGTTACTGTGTAAGAGACCAATACAAAGTCATTCAGAGTGGATTCGGTGCACAGTGGTGGTGAATGGAGTCAGGTGTCTCCAACGCTCATACACCCAACCCCCATTGAAGCTTCATGTCTGTTTTATAGTGAACTAACAAAAAGAAACAAAATAAAGCAATGAGAGACTGAGGAGCAAAAACACAAAGTAAGCTCAACAGGGCAAAACACAGGGCAATAAAACTTTCAAACAGAGAGTGTAAACAACAACAACATCGACAAGAAAACAGGAGGAAGACAAAACATTTCAAAAAGCCAAAAAACAGCGAAAAGACAGCAAGAATGTCACACTAATAAATGATGTGTGACTGGTTAAATCAGCGTAGTGTGTTGAATGTTGACTCAAGTTTTGATATTTTTGAATCAGTTCCAAAAAATTCATGTTGTGACACATCGTGTATTGTGAAATTTTCTTGAAGTATCATGGTATTACATTTCTGCCGAATCGCCCATCTCTTACCAATAGGAGCTGTGTAGTTCAGTATGTGATCACAACACAGGTATCGAGGTTTAAAGAGACACACCTTCAGACACCACGCAGTAAATCACAGGCCTTTGTACTCAGTCACACCGCTGAGTCAGCAGCAGCTCTCTGGTGGGCGTGCAAAATGGAGCAGATGTTTACTTTAGATAGGAGTTTAGATTTGACCAAGGTCCAGAAATGACAAACGCAGTGCCATGGTACCCTTGGGAGTAGTTCTGCAAATTAAAGCTACAATTTTGGTCCATTTTTTGACTTCAGATTACAGTTATATATATACAAACCCACACACAACCCCATACACACATAGTGCTGTTGTTATCTTGCATAAATTGACACTCCCAGTGACTATTTACTCTGAGTAAATAATCAATTTTATACTGTACGAACCAATAGAAATTGTCAAATTCTGGCTGTGTTAACATACATTGAAAGCTAAGAATATTTAAGTTACCGTGTAAGAGACAAATTTTTCAGTGGCTGAGATGTATACAAAGTCATTCAGAGTGGATTTGGTGCACAGTGGTGGTGAATGGAGTCAGGCGTCTCCAACACTCATACACCCAACCCACATTGAAACTTCATGTCTGTTTTATAGAATGTTGATGGTGGTAAAATAGCTCTAAATCTGAAAATATAAGCTTTCTTTTGGGACTATTTTGCCTCCAACTTGAGGCCAAGAAACTCTGGTGAACAACATACAACAGATTTATAATCATCTTATGTAATAAGTTTCGGTGAGGGAGCTTTTAGGGGACGACGTTTGGTTCCATATGTTGACATTAAGACAAGAGTGATCTGAAAAGAGGTCTAAATCTCTGTTTCTGTGTGATGACCCTGCAGATGCTGTGGGTCAGGTGAGTCTGTTTGTGCCCTCAGTGGCTATTGAGGGCGGAAACGTGTCTCTTAGCTGCAGCTGGACCAAAGGCACCGAGACCACTGTGGTGTGGGGGAAAGGTGGTTCTAGCCTCACCTCCAGTTCTCGCATCACGATCAACGGAGGATCTCTGATCATCTACCCAGCCAACCGGAGTGATGCTGGGCAATACAGCTGCACTGTGAGCAACCCCATCAGCGCTCAGACATCCACTGCAAGTTTCACGGTCTTCTGTGAGTACATCATTGCTGTCTGCACATAGCTTTATAGGCTGCCTTTATAATGTGTTTATGAATGGTTTAAAATTATGTGATTAATGATTATTAATAAGCTCCAATGCTTTAACACTTCATGCAGCAGCATTTGAGCTTTAACAGTATAGATCAGTGACAAGTTCTGGACCTGGGTGTCTGGTGTTCAGAACAGGTGGTAATTCAAATACACCTGGTCCAACTCGCTTTTGAATGAATTAGTTAAAGGTTTGAGGAGGTCTGTGGAGGGGAACTGCCACCATACTTTTTGTGGGACTTGACTGCTGAATGTAATGCGTCAGACTGCCCTGTGTTACTGGATTTTGATATAATCATTGTGATAAGGCTGAACAGTTTTGCACGTAATTTTAGCGACAGCTCTCGGAGTTTGATTAAAAGTTCCGCCCTAGTTATTAGCAAAATAAAGGTAAAGAAATCCTCCAATTCTGGTTCCAGGACAATTTTGTCATTTCTTTGCTCAAACACATGTCTGGTAATTATAGGGCTGGGTCCTTATTGATTTATACATAGTAGGAAATTGAAAAGTGGAATTCTTTCCTTTTATTTTTCATGCTTAATCTTCAGTTTGATTAGTTTAGTTTAATCCATTATTGTGAGAGACTTTTCACATCAACTCGGTTTTTACTAATGAAAACAGCAGATGCATTGTTTAATACACTGAAACCCAGACACTGTAGATGCCGGAGAACCGGACCTTTCAAGTTGTAAGTTATTGTTATTCAGTGAGTCAGACTGAGGCTCTAGAGCAGAGCAGTGGTGTGTGTGTGTGGGTGTGGTTGTGGGTGGGTGTGGAGGTGGGTGGGTGTGTGATTTGAAGTGCAAAAACCTTGTGCTTTTTTTTTTTAAAGCTATAACTACAGTATACCCATGGTTTTAAATCATTAAAAGATATTTCTCAGACGTATTTATTGATCTTGGTCAGTTTGTGCTGTGAAAGCACCAGTTTGTGCTGGTCATCAGCTCTTCTTGACTGGAACTGTCAGGACTAGAACCATGCTTTATGTAAATGAGCTCTCAGGACCTAAACATATAGCATAACACACACAAATAACATTTCACATGGTCTACCCCAGATGGTCCGGACACTCCTCAGGTGACTAAAAGCTCGTCGCAGTGTGTAGGTGGAGGAGATGCCACGGTGGGTGAGAGCGTTCAGCTCAACTGCACGTCTGTGTCTTTGCCACCTGCTCTTTTGTCATGGACGTATAATGGTAACCTGCTGACAGCAAGCCAAACAGATGGTGGCACGCTAAGTCTGCAGGTCTTCTCCAGCAATCAGAGTGGCCAGTACACCTGCACGGCGCGTAACAGCATCACAACAGGCACCTCGCAGCAGAAGATCAACCTCAGCATTGTGGGTGGGTGATTATTCCCTGTTTCTCTGTGCTGGACTAGCAGCAGTGTTTTCGGATTTACAGTTGACCCCCGGGAAGTCGCGGTTCATAGTTCGCGTTCAAGTATTTTTTCTTAGAACCTAACTAATAATTGTTAGTGGACCCCCCCGCAAATTTGCAGAAAACGCAAATATTCTCTGCATTTATTTTTGTGCCAGTATATAATTTGTCATGCATTTTAGTGCTAAATTATTAAGAAAAATATAATATACTAATGTTGTAACGTAACTATTAATGTAAATTCAGCTAAATTTCTATATAAAATATAACTTTATACATTTTTTTTGTACTGTTGAGAGAACGCAAAGCAACTGTATACGAAAATGCATCTTGGGATGGTGAAATACCCCTGTTTGAAGGTAGCCAGTATTCCAGCATTCCTGCATCATAACAGTTTCCCACGTGGAGCTATCTTGAGTTTACCTTTACATTTTTTTAAGGGTAATGTATTAAACTGAGTTTAAAAAGAAATTAAAGTGTTTTGGGAGCGTGTTTGAGGACATATTTAGAGTTTAGACAAAAAAATTAGGCATTTTTAGGCATTTTTTTTACCCCATCACAAATTTGCGGTTTTTCACAATTCCTGGGAGCTCCTGGAACGTAACCTGGCGAATTTTGGGGGTCGACTGTAATGAATATATTCAGATGACACCACCCTAAAAGGAGTCATCATTTCTTTTTCTCCTTTATTTTAAGGAACACATATTGGAGACTAACTAAATTTAATGATTTCCTCACTAACTTTATTCATGATCACATATTTTGCAAATTGAACATTAATTAATCACTGTAATTCACATCTTTTTAGTGTATAATTGGCAAAATTTTATCCTCAAGATGTGTTCAATTTTCTAGTGGAATTAAGTTTTAATCCACACTAATCAGAGGCTAAAAGTGCCAGTCTTGTCAAAGTGTGCCCCCCGTTTTAATGACCAAGGAGATAAACTGAGCCCTTGTGTGGAATTTCTATATTTTTTTGCAATCAGTGTATGAATATGTATTTAATTTTTGATGCAAATTAAGTAGAAACTATGCATCAAAGCCCCGTTTACAATATGAAACACATCTTGGATTATTAGGGCCTTATTATTCTCTTATAAGTGCTTACTCATCTAGAACCTACATAAATAAAATGCTGCCACTGATTAAAGCTGTGAATTTTGGATTAATGAATGCTCCATAAAGTGCATTAGATCTCAACAAACCCTTTGTGTATTGGTTATGGGTGAGACTTCACTGAAATCTGAAGCCTTTTTTGTAGCTTTATGTTAGTTGTCGCGACAGATTAATGTTTGTGTCATATAGCCTTATGAATTTGTACATGTAATTATGTTCTAATACAAGTCATCATGAATAAATTTTAATGTAAAGTGAATGAACCATTTAATTTGGGCTTTATAACAAGGTAATAAACCAATAATATGTGTTACTTTTTCCAATGTTAGCATTCTATCCATTGTTCATCCACTACTCCGTATTGTTATTGACCCATCATTCTCCAGACACGCCATTCATGTGTCGTTTTCCCCTCAGGAACATGCCTCAGCGTGGGTGCAGTAGCAGGAATTGTTGTCGCTTGCTTTGTTGCTCTGATTTTAATTATCATCGCCATTGTACTGCTGCTACGCCAACGAAATAGTAAGTCTTATCTTTCCTACACTATGCCTGAACATTTCCTCTGTGCATTTCTTTTGTGTCAGATGTTATATTCACTAGCTCTGTTGTAGTTAATCGGACACTCAGGGATCTCACAGGACATCAGAAGACAAACCTGAACAATGGGCCACCAGTAAGAAAAACAGCCTCTCACACACATTTGCTACCGTTGTATCATTTAAGTGAGATGTAATCAGTATGGTTTCAATTTCACTTTCTCAGGTTCTTCCAGCTCCTCAAAATGGCCATGTTACTTCTGGGGTCACTGGCAATGGTGACCAGCCTGATCCACCACTGCATAACGTCAGCAGACTCAATCTCTCAAAGAATCAAGAGACTACGGCCACTTTCTGGCACACTGGCTTGGAAAACAGTGAAACACTGACACGAAACAGACTCAACAGCACTAATCTTAATGCTGGCACAATCCCAAACAATGGCAACCACAACTCCAATGCGCACCCATACAATGACCGTCAAAACAGCAATTCAGATCCACACAATGGACTGCATAACTCCAGCTGGTTCCCACAGTCAACCCAGCAGAACCCAAATATTCTCATACAGACAGGCCACGGTGAGCCAGGGTCTCAGAGTGTCCTGATAAACCTAAATCCACTGCCACATATGGACCCACAGAATGCCACCACACAGCCCCACACTGTGCAAGTTAGTCTCGGTCCACTTCAGCCATCTCCAGGGCAGCCAAACCACGATCTCACATGGCATAATGGTCAACAAAACAGTACAGTACCTCAGCAACCTCCTGTTGGTGAGTCACACTCCAATGGTCAGGCTCAAATGGGAAACGTACACAATACAGCTCAGACTGCCTTGAGCACTTTAAGAAATCAGACAGGCTATTCACATCCCACTGAACAAACCTTAACTGGGCATCACACTAGAACCACACATCATTCCTCAGACCTCCATCACAGACACTCAAATGATACTCATTCCAGATCTCCTGAAATGTTAAGTACCAGCACACATCATCATCAGAGGCCGTGGGACCGCCTTCGGGGTACGCCAGCCTACCCCAATCCTCACGTGGACAGTTCGGACAGTTCTGAGTATCCCACACTGCCCCCACAGAGGGGGCAGTCATCTCGGGTTCCCAGGCAAAGCTCACTTGTGGATGCTCCTGGGGCAACGAGGAACATTCAAAGAGTGGTTGTGAACAGTCTTGCACATAGTTCCTCTCGGACAGACCAGAATGTGCAGAGGCAGGACTTACAGCGCAGTGTTGGTGGTCATCCAAATGAGACTGCTTTGCAGAACACCACATCCCAAGATCATCTCATCCAGACACGTAGCACACAAAACATGGCGGTATCCACGAGTGCAAGAGTGCCTCAAATTCAGACAAGTTCAGTACAGCATGCACCCCAAGTTCCTTTCATCCAGACAAATGGTACACAAAACACAGGAGTATCCACGATGCCAAGCATCCCTCAGATTCAGACTGCTCAACAGCCACAAATGATGAAACAGACCAAAACCAACCCTCCAAACTCCATCCCTCTCACTCAAGCTGCCCTGCAACTGCACACCAATCACACACCTAACCCTTTCACCAGCCGGAACCAGCAGACCCGAGCTGCTCTGCTGCAGCCTGGGCCTGGATCAAGGCCCAGCCAGCCAAGTCAGCCCCAGCCTCAGCCTACAGCACAAAGGAACCAGAGGCCTCCAACACCCCCTCCAGTCCTGCACCCGGCAGAGTTTCGGACGCTACCACGGGAGCCCTTGCGCCAAACTCAAGCAGTGCAACCCATTCACATGATGAGGCAGCCTCATGGTAGAATACCTCACGGCCACGCAAGAGCCATGCATGCCAGTCCACAAAGGCATCAGCAAATGCCCGGCGATGCACACAGACATGGCCACGGGCCAGCCGATAGACACCGTACACACATGAGACAGGTGAGCTATGGCGTAGGCTGAGCTGAAGCTGTAATGTAAAAGAAGCAGCTGAATTATTTAGTTTGACTTGTCTGTGGTTGTACTCACTTATTGATCCTGAGCACCTGCATTTCATGTTCTAAGGTTCCAGTTCTTGTTGCTTATCTGGTATATTTAGGTTCAGAATATATTTATTCATATATTTTTATATTTTTGAGTGACATGCTTGTTGTACTGTCGTGGGACAGCAGCTGTGCTTTTCTGTTTTCTTTATTGAGAAGGACTTTGTTGGGAGTGTTAACATACAGTTTTTACACCCATGTTTTACTGCATTAGGTACAAACAGGAATAGCCTGGGAATTCATAGCTGCACCATAAAATGTAGATTATTTTTCACGTTTTAATGCTAAAAGTCATATACCTGAGGTAAACTAGAGGATTAAGATCCAAGCCACCAACATGCAGCTGTGAACACATCCAGTTAAACTAGAAATAAATCTGAACAGTCAAACCACTTCAGGAGGAGGTCTGAGCCACATTTGAGCCATGTTATAGCAGTATATACTCATCTGTCTCTCTGGCACATATTTAACACCCAAACCCTTCCAGTGCTGTTTGTTGTAAACATTGACTGTGTAGTTGCAAAACCAGGCTTTTATTTTGAATAGAGCAGAAAAACGAGGATTGTTATATATGAGCTGATTCGTATATTTACCACATAGTAATTCGTATATTTGCCACATAGTAAACATGAGTACCATGTGCAAACACATGGCTAAAGTCTGATTGAGTTATAGGGGTGTATTGATCAGTACTAAGTATCAGAAACAAGTCTGATATGGGCCAAAATCATTGGACTGGATATTGAGGAAATCCTGAACTATCATGTAAACACTTAACTAAACTTTGAGCAATGTGCTGCAAAGAGACATATTTCAGAGCTCTGCATCGCGGACAACACAGCAAACACTTCCTCAAGTCTCCACAGGATAGAATTTTTATAGATGTCAATTTGCACGGGATTAATGTAACCTGGGGTTATTTCAACAGCATATTTTACAAAAGGTTAATAAATGCATTTTTCCTGGCACTGAAATGATAAAAAATGATATCCTGTGCAACTAATCCTGTCTTTGGAGCCTTTGGAGTGGCAGACTGTGTGTTAAACATTCTCTCTGTCTCTGTCTCTCTCTCTCTCTCTCTCTCTCTGTCTCTCTGTCTCTCTTTCTCTCTCTCTCTCTCTCTCTCGAAAAGGACCACAGAAGCAGACCCAGACTTTGAGACAATCTCTCCCAAACTGACAGAGCAGGACTCCATCTGGTGAAATACAATATAGGGGGGAAACAGTGTATAATGGATATTGTGTCATGCGTCAGTCCCTCTTTACACTGCATTGTAAATCAGTGAAGATCTTTTGTTTTTGCCGGCAATTTATCTAATGTACAAAAAGAGCTGATTGTGACATAGGCACATAAAAATATGCTGTTAAAGATCTTCAATAGAGGCTGCATTGTCACTTTTAGCCATCTGTACAATGAACAATGCTGCTTCGGGATCATTCCTCACTTGTTAGGGTCATAGGAAACAGAGAAGGTAATTCACAATGCTGAGTAAAGTGTTGCCCTTCTCTGCCGAGTGAGTGAAAACTTGGCTCGGATCCAATTGGAAAATGAGGCCAAGCCACCAGAAAGTGCAAAATGATAAATAATGGACTTCCGGTATCATGTCTTCTCACGCAGCTGTTTATCCGGCACGCTTCACAGATACTTCTTACAGAGCTGCTCAATTAGTGTGCCGCCTCGCATGGACAAAACGCTCAGCTGACTATGAAGGAGAGCCGCCAAGCAGACGCGTGCTCATTAACTATGCAAATTTAGTTGATGCTAATGACTTGGAAAATACTAATGACATGATGTGGAGGGGGTTGTCGAGGAGGGCTCGGGTAAATTGGCTTTGGAAAATAAGCATGACAAAGTAATAATTTGTTTCGGCTGACTTTGTTGCTCGCTGATTAATTGCGAACGCAAGTGTTTCCCTCTTTCTTTTGCTCATTCACTTTAATTTATTCATTTGCTTTGCGGTGTTGTATTACCTGCTATTAAACTTTGCTGCACAAAGTGCTGAACCTCTCATCAAAATCTTGAATTAAAGAGCAACGAAAGCTGAGCAAACGCAGATTGGAAATGTACACTTTAATATCATTCAGTGGCGAACAGTGACTGTCAACACCAGGTCATCAGTTTGGGCCATAAATCACTTTGGAAGACTCTTTTTTTACAGGAACTCCTGTGTGATTTTTGTGTTTTATTTTGGCCAATGGATCAGAAATGTTTCATTTGTCCAGGTGTGCACAAACTGCACATGACTGTACCTAAAGAACATGTTTAACAACCCCTCACTTACTGGTCCTTAAACTGAAATGAATAGACAGCAATTCAGAAATCAATTACTAGTCCTGTCTTAATCGTGAGGGCAGAATAATTAGCAGTGAAGACCGTCACTTTACTCAGAAGGCACATTAAGTACTTAATAGTATTAGTAATTAAGGGGTAAAGAAGAGAAAGTGAGAAGTAATTAATGGTCAAAAAATGAAGACCTTAAGGCAGTTCAGTATGCGAAAGTGAATGAAAATGTCCCACAGAAGAGTCCACAGTGGAGCTCGATAATCAGGAGGGGGCGGCGCTTATAGGGTGAAAGATATCCTGTTCATCACAGGACGGACACACAAACACACTCACAATGGGGCAATTTACTATCTCCAGTCTCCTGACATACATGTTTTTGCACTGCTGGAGGAAACCTGAGCTCCTGGTGGAAACCCACACAGACACAGGGACAACATGCAAACGGCACACATTGAAAGGACCCCCGGGCTGTCTTGGCTGGGAATCAGTCCCAGGACCCTCTTTGAAACGGTACCCGCTGCACCAGAGGAAGCATTTAATAATTAGTTAATAGATAATCAATGGGACAATTACTAATAAGTTCTCAAGGTACTCTTCATATGAGTAAACTTATCCATGTCATTGGCACTGTAATAAGTAGTATAATGCACAAGATAACACTTTTCTGAAGTGCAAGGCTACATGACACCTACATAAGCCTTCAAAAATATTTATGCAGATTTTTCCAATAACACTGAAGGCTACTTCAGTCCATTTGCATTCAGCAAGAGTTATGACAACTGGTGCTTGTAAGAATAAAGCCTCATTAACATTTATGTAGGTTTAATGAAGGGCTCATGTAGGTCTTTAGGATCGCTGCCAGAACAAATAAGCTATTAACTAATGACATTTTCCACTCTGAAGTCTCTTTATGATATTTCTGTAAGTTTGAAGATTAAAAAGCTATATTTCATTTTGTACATGATCATTTTCTGGCCTCCTTTTATTCCTTAGAGCAGTTTGCTTGTTGTAACTGATTTATGTAAATGACCTATTCTCTGATTGGCTGCCCTGTTTTGTGCCTCACACAAAAGGCTAAAACACTTGTGTGAGAATGGGAGGCTGAATATGTAGATGAATGTAAATGGGTTGTTTATTACATTTTAAATTCAAAACAAGCTGTTTTTGTGTCTTAGTTTTCATACACAGAGCTGTGTACTGAGGAGTGAAGGATATGTTTCGAAACAGTGTTTATAAACTACAATAAATACTTTAATTTAAAAAAGTTTTTGTTATTCCATCATATGGGGTCTATGAAAAACAGACAGTTTATACATCATTAATGAGTCATTAAGTAACAACATACTTGATATATTGATTTGAAACATTTGATGCAAAGTGAAATAAGAACCAAAACTGGGTTAAAAGTTCATGCATATGGTTGGTTTGAAGGTCATGGTATTGGTGTGTGGTTGGGCTTTGGGCTGTGGTCATAGTAAAGCTTGATCCACTTCTTCTCAAAGAGTGAAGACATGCATCAAGACTCGATTTTGGCTCCAAAATGGTGGAATGAACTTCCTCTGACCGTTAAAACTACTGAGACCCTTACTGTCTTCAACCAGCAATGGAAGAATCAGAATCAGAATCAGAATCAGAAAACTTTATTTATCCCGGAGGAAATATTTTAAATTGTTTAAGAAATTGTTTAAGACCCACCTGTTTACTGAGCACTTAGGATAACAACTACATGTTCATGCCCTCAATTCATGCCCTCTCTGTATGACGTGAGAGGGTCCTGGTGGTTGCTGTCTGTGTAATCTGAGAAGGTCCTGGTGGTTCCTCTCTGTGTGATCTGAGGGTCTTGGTGGTTCCACTCTGTATGATCTGAGAAGGTCCTGATGGTTCCTCTCTGTGTGATCTGAGGGTCTTGGTGGTTCCACTCTGTGTGATCTGAGAAGGTCCTGGTGGTTCCTCTCTGTGTGATCTGAGAAGGTCCTGGTGGTTCCTCTCTCTGTGATCTGAGAAGGTCCTGGTGGAGGATTAACTTAATCTCTGGTAAAGTGGCCCCTTATAGTCACGCGTGAACACACCACAGCACAGTACACAGTGTGAACAATGTGAAATTCTTTCTCTGTGTTTAACCCATTCACCAAATGAAGCAGGGGGCTGCCACCAGTGGGTCAGGGTTTACTAGTGTGACGGATGATATCTTGTAGACAGCAAAGAGCCCTTGTATGTCTAACTGGATGTGAGCATCTGACAAATGCCTTAAGTGTATATGTAAAAACACTCTTTTTTATTAAGGATAAACAAGGGATATGAACTACAACAGCTTTAGATGCCAATAGGCTAAAAAAATTGACACACTTATTTCTCCACAAAGCAAGAGCACAAAGAAAAGTCAGTCTGTGCATGCAAGCAGACCCACGGTGGACCTTAGAGCCATAGTGGCTACGGCTGTTGCATGCCTAATAACGATTAATGAGTTAATACAAATGTTCAGGCTCCAACTGCCTCCTGAAACGCTTTCCGTCACACAGCAGATGTTTGTTTGTATTCTAGCTCACATTTGGTTATGCATCTTTTTCCAATGGTTATTAGGAATCCCAGCGGATTGACAGCTCATTAGCCTTGTTTACTGTAGCCAGATTGGATTGCTTAGTAGGAAAAGGTGGACACAGCAAATCGGTCATAAATGTGCATGAATTAGGACAGTGTCCTGAGTTTTTGAATTGTGCTTTGGTTCGACCGGATTCATTAACCAAACTATGAAGCGTTTTGAAATATGGGAACTCATCAATGTGCACTATAAAATATATAAAATTTAGTTTATATAATAAAAATGTATTTCTGCTACTTTTTAATTCAAATATACAGGTACAAATAGTGTGCAGCAGGGAATATTCATAGGTATTCAAAAATCTAAAGTTACAGAAAATCTGTCTAAGTTTTAGTTTTAGTACTATTATTATTGTAAATACAGCAAATATAATAGTTACTCAATAAATAAGAGATAAGATAAACCTTTATTAGTTCCACAAGTGGGAAATTTGCTTTGTCACGGTGGACAGTACAAAGTTAGGAACAGCAAAATTAAGAAAACAATAGAATAGAACAGACTGAAATAGAATAAAATAAAATAAAAATAAAATACTATACTAACAGTACAGTATAAAATGTACACTATACAATCTAGAAATATAAAATATGGACATCTGTATAATAAAATATATACATATGTATATGAGGCCTTGAGAGGAAAAGTGGACCAAGTCTACTTTTTTGGGTATCAGCTCTTACAACATCAATACCATCTAAGCACTGTATATTTTGCAGGGAATAATGAACCAAGTCCATATGCAATTCTGGAATATTCGCTAGATGGCAGTGATGTTTTTCACTGAAGAGGCTTCAGATTTTCACTGGCCGATTTCTCAAAACAATTTTTCTTCTTGATTCGAGCTCAGAGGTTAATACAGCTGTGAGACCCTCCTGTCTCTTAACCATTAGTACTACTGGTCTAGCTCTCTCCTGGTTTTCCTCCTAGGTCATTCCTATTCAGAGACAGCCTCTACTGTTTGTTCCCAGAGTTTAATCCTTGGTTCTCTTTTTTTCATGATCTGAATGCAACTCTGCGGTCACATCACTGCCTCAACTTTCACTGCTATGCTAATGATACTCAGATCTTACTCTTAGAACTAAACTGCCATGCCATGTCCTTTACTAGGTGCCTGTATTTGTAACATAAAATGTATAATTTATGTTTTCTCAAACATAAATCTCAAGATAGAAACGTGCTACTTGTTGGTGCCTATTCAATACGTACTTATCTTTGATGGAGAACCAGTTCAATCTACCCTGAATGTTTCTTTGGTAAAAATTAGTTCTTGACTCAGTATTTACCTCAGAAGTTCATATTAGCTCCTTTGTTAAGGCTGCAAGTAGAACGTCTGGATCAGTGGTCACCAAGCCTGGAGATCTACGTTCCTGTGGCGTTCAGTTCCAACTACAACGTACCACAACTGCTCCAGCTCACAGATTCCTTGAGAAGTCATTGGTTGGCAGGATCAGAGGCATTACTGTTAGGTATGTTGGAGGGCAGCATGCCGGGTGCTAGCTGAAGCTAAACTCTGCATGGAAATCGATCTCCAGGATGAGGGCTGGTGACCACAACTCTAGTTTATGCCTTCATGACCTGACTACAGGTTACTGCTTGTATTTAGCACAAAATACATCTGCTGCCCTCTTGCCTCCCAATATCTGTCCAAGTTGGCCTGTATTCATAGATCCTGTGGTTTACTTGTGGGTGACAGGATGGTCATAGACATCTAAACTGAAAGATCTCCTGCATCCCTGCAATCCCATAATTTAAACCCCAATTTAAGACTTTCAATTTTACTCTGTACTGTCCCGCCCCTTTTCATAACTGACTAAATCATGCAAACATTGCTTTTCCACTATATTGTGTTTCACTTTTTTTCCCCCTAGTGGCCAGCAGCTTGTGGTTGTGTTCTTACTAAACAAATCAATCTGTAGAAAAAAATCCATCTAATTTCAAAATATCTAACATGCAGTTAAGATTACTTTTTTCTACAGATTCACCGACAACAGCACCATGCAGTGGACAAGGCAGATGAGTGACCTGGTCCTGGCAGTTTATGGCATCACGCCTCCCTGCCAATCTCCTGGCCTCCTACACCTTCATCCTAAAAGTAAAGCAGAAACCCAAACCCAGTGATGTGTTCCTGCTCAGTCTCAATATCTCAGACCTAATCTTCCTCTTCTTCCTCCCTTTCTGCATGAAAGAGGCTTCCAACATGAAGTGGACCATGAGTTACTTCTTTTTTTCCATATCGATTGTCATCTTCTTCACCACCATCTACAACAGCACCCTTCTCTTGACAGCTATCACCTGTGAACAGATGATGATCGTCATGCCCTTCTTGAGCTGTTTTTGGTCTTTTTCTGCATCCCCTTCATCATTTGCTGCTTCTGCTACATCAAATTCATCCTCATCCTCTCCCAAATGAAAAAAATAGTGATCTTACCAAGCACAACCTAAAGCTTTACTTTGTAAATAGATTTGGCTGATATAACTTTTACGATTAAGATAATGCTAGAACGTCTAAGGAACTTTCAGTCAGTACCAAGCTAACGGTGGTATGTATTCACTGGGGTAATAGTAGCTTAGTGCTTAGTTACCCCAATAATTACGAAGTTTCAGGTTCAAACCCCCACTTTCTACCATTGTGTCCTTGAGCAAGACACTTAACCCTCAGCTGCTCCCTGTAACTAATGATTGTAAGTCGCTCTGGATAAGAGTGCCAGCCAAATGCCCCCTTTACTCTTTCTTACGTTGTGTTTAATACCACTTTTAGCAGCTGTGGCTTCAAAACGTTTGAAACTTGTACAGTGTATCCTTTACTTTGCATGTTGTAAATTCAATAAATAAAATAAAAATGTAATTAATGGTTATAGCATACTGTTACTGAAGGGACTGGTTTCCTTACTTTCAATAATGTATATCAAGCTTATTTGAGGGCTAATAATTTCCCCTTGTGGAGAGCTTTTAGGGCTAATTACTGCCCACTGTGGAGAGCTTTTAGGGCTAATAATTGTCACGACCATGCAATGTGTTGATTAAAAAATAAAATCTAATTAACTTATAGTTTTCAGTCACAACTGACATTAATTACACTGCTGTACATATGCAGTCATTAAACACAGAGCAGCTCATGGAGGCCAATATGAGATCTAGAACAAGAAAAATTCCCATGACAGTTTTTTATGTGCGCATGCTTCAGGGTGCGTGTGTGTGTGTGTGTGTGTGTGTGTGTGTGTGTGTATGTGTGTGTGTGTGTGAGCCTAAAACAAGAGACAAAATCATTGTTGGCCATAACTTGGCAATAATTGGCAATAATACTTGCATAATAATAATAACAACAACAACAACAACAACAACAACAACAACAACATTAATAATAATAATAATAATAATAATAATAATAATAATAATAATAATGCATATATCTGCAAATATATCATTCGCTGAT
>JBBJLS010089380.1:0-22519 GCA_037577275.1 Bryconaethiops microstoma
CAGTTCATCCCAAAGGTGTTGGATGGGGTTGAGGTCAGGGCTCTGTGCGGCCAGTCAAGTTCTTCCACACTGAACTCATCCAACCATGTCTTTATGGACCTTGTTTTGTGCACTGTGGCCCAGTCATGGAATAGAAAAGGTTCTCCCCCAAACTGTGTCCACAAAGTTGGATGAACGGTGTTCTCCAAAATGTCTTGGTATGCTGAAGCATTAAGATTGCCCTTCACTGGAAGTAAGGGGCCTAGCCCAAACCCTGGAAAACAGGTTTGTCCCAATACTTTTGTCCACATTGTGTAAGTAGTATCTAACAAGTGAGCTCCCTTCGAAGTGCCCTAGATTGGCCGTTTGGGACGCCTCCTCAGGCTTCCTTAACTGATCCCACGTGTTCGACAGCCGCTGTCCGGCCATGAGAGCGGCTCTGTCTGTAAATGATTATCAGTTTGGTTCGATTTGATCCTACTTTTAGTTTGTTTATTGCCATTTTGTTTGGAGCAGAAAAAGCTGAAGTCCTGTTTTAAGCTTCATCCTTAGCATTAGCTTAGCAATGACAGCTCTTCGAGCAGCCAAACAGGCTCTGAGAAAGGAGATCAAGAAGAGACTGGCGTCTCTGAGTGAAGAGGAGAAGGCTCGCCAGTCTCAGGTTGTTTCGCAGAAGGTAAATGAAGCTGTGTGCTGGTGAAGGTTGAGATCCTGGAGTGTCCAGAACTGGTACTTCTACTAGTGATCTCGGCTAAAATCAACTACTGCAAATAACCCTGTACCATGATCTGCCTCTCTCTTGAGTTTGTGGGATATAGACCTTGTCAAGTTTTGCACAAGGCTTTTATGTACATCCACGAGGCTGTCTGGACGAATAAATATTCACTAGAGCTTCACAATATAATTTTTGGTTTCTGTTATACTGATATCGCAAAAGGCTGCAGTATGCAAAAGAGCCTCCAACCAATCACACCTTTCTGAGTGTTCTGATGAATCAGGTCTTCATGTAGTCCATTTATTTTTGGCCATTTAAAACACTGATTTGTTACTTATCTATAGTATTTCTACCCAGCATTTGTGTTTATGGAATAGTGTATTTTTGTTTTGAGTTTTGAAATATTTATTCAGCTTTATTTAGAATATTTTATGTTGTTCTTGTCTCTTTGTTTCTTTACATTCGTAACATAAACAATTTCCTCCGGGATCAATAAGTTTTCTGATTCTGATAGCAAAGGGGTTTGTAAAGGGCCCGTGTTCTACATTTTCCTCCTGTTCCATTTTTCCAGGACAAGGGGCAGCTGGTGGCCTAGTGGTTAGGGATTCTTCCCCTGCGATCAGAAAGTCGTGGGTTCGAATCCCAGGACCGCTAGTGGCACCACTGAGGTCCCCTTGAGCAAGGTATCATGCAGCTTCTGTTTATTCCTTAGAATTAAACAGACTGTTTTTGTTACTGTGCCTGTAAGACTAATATATGTGAATGGGCTCTTATCCAGAGCGATGTATGTTGTCTGGATAAGAGCGTCTGCTAAATGCCGTAAACGTAAATGGTCTTATGCGATGTGCTGAATGAGGGTATATACAGCTCTGGAGAAAAAAAAAGAGAAACATCTGAAATTTATTTTTAAATTAGCATCTCTGAGTATGACAACCATTCCATGCCAGTGTCTGTTAAATTCCTACACAAGCACCTCATTCTGCTTTATGAGGTACAAAAGTATAAAAAAAAACATATAAAACCACTGCTGTGATCAACACACTCCTCTTGCAATGCGGCCAGTTGGATGGTAAAACACTACTAGAATTACATAATTATGGCCATTTTGTTTCAGTGAACAAGAGATTTTTTTTTTTTAATTATTCAAATTCTGTAAAAACTGCATAGTTTCTCTTATTTTAATATATTGTCATTTCCTTTAAAACAATGCTTTAAAGAACAACATTTTGGGAATTAGGAGAAATACAGCAGTTCATAAAAACTAAGGCAAAGGTGTTCAAGTTCAGTAATTGCACCTATGGTCTCTTATTTTTTTCCAGAGCTGTATGTAAATATGTTGGTTTTGGAAAAAAAACTATGATTTAAAAAAGTGCTGCTTTGCCGAATGTGGACTGAATGACAGGGAGGGGAGTGAATGTATGTTTTGAAACTTTAACAAAATTATTATTATTTTTTTAATTAATATTTTTTAATTACAGAAAAGTGATGTAATGGGCCCTTTAATGTATCGAAAGGCATTGCAATCTCAATAGGTAACAGACTAATATTCTTTCCATATCGTGCAACCATGATGTTCTTGTATGAGGCTGAAGTTGGCTTCTCATTGCAATTTTCTATTCCACCTTAAATGGTTCACCAGTTACTGAATGTACTGCATGTAAATGCTGCAGCATTTGAAGTGGAACCAGAAAATTAGAACAAGAAACCAATTTCTGCTTCCTTCACCACATCTTATCAGACTAAATGTGCTGCCAGACTAAATAAACACAATGTCCTTCCAAAGGCTGTGCTTTATTAACTGATTGCAGATGTTGACAAACAAGTCCATCATGCAGTGTGTAATTAAAAGCGATCACATGGTACAGGGATCTGCAATTTTATCAAAATAAGACAAGAACAATATAAAATATAAAGTCAAAATAAAACACTCCTGAAAATACTCCTGTACTAAATGCACTATGCTATATACACAAATGCCGTGGTCAGTAAGAGCGGACGATATTAATACTATAGAAAAATATGTGACTGCTAAAATAGTTTACTGGTTAACACAAATACTGCTTTGGAGTTGGTACTGGTTCTCGATACAGAGTCTGTTATTACATGTAATAGTGACATTAAAATGTCATTTATAAGCTATTTTATAAATTTACAACGTTCTTTGGAAATAAAGTCAGTGAAACGTTCATGCCCCTTTAATCACCGTCACCAGTTCTGCGGTGATTGTCTTATTTTATGCCGATTATTACAAAAATGGCCTTTTTTGTATTTATAAGCCTAAAACACACTAAAGTGATTTTTACTCATGGTTCTGGAAATCTGTGCAAAATCAGTGCAAGTCAGGGTTTAATTCCTGCCTCTTATATAAACATGTTAATATTTTTTGTCTTGTCCTTAAAGGATCAGTTTATACCTTGTTTGCATTTGACCGTAATTTACAGGCCTGACAAATGGCCAGTAAATATACACTACCTGTCTAAAGTTTTTGCACACCATTTATATGTTTCATAAACTGTTCACTTTTATTTGTGTTAAACACAGGGTTGTTGAACAACTATGAATGAAAAATAGCAGCAATAGTACTAATACTACTACTAATACTAATAATATAAATAACAATGACAAATATATTAGTATTAATAGTGTTTTATAAAATAAAACCTAAAATATGTGTTAATAATGGGGGGGTATTGGGTAGAAGGAATGCTTCATCCTGACGTGTTTCTAGACAGATAGATAAATAGGTATGCCTTTATTGTCATCGTACTGAAGCAGGATGCTACACATACAACAAAACTGTAGGGCGTACTTAACGGTCCAAACAAGTACAAACAGTGAACAGTGCAGACAGTAAACATGAAGTTGCGCACAGACAACAGTGACACATGAAGCAAGTCAAGTCAAGTAGGCAGTTTTCTGAACGGTCTTCTGTTTGTGCAGCTGTTTGATCACCCGAAGTATCAGAGCAGCCGGAGCGTGGCCGTGTTTCTGAGCATGCATGATGAAGTCGGCACCGAGACCATCATCCAGCACATTTTCAACAGTGGCAAAGTCTGCTTCATCCCAAAGTACCTGAGCAACAGCAGCCACATGGACATGCTGCGGCTGAAGAGCGTGGAGGACATCAGGTCGCTGCCTCTGACCAGCTGGAACATCCGCCAGCCGGCCGAAAACGACACGACACGCGAAGAGGCTCTGGACTCAGGTGGGTCAGTCAGGAGAAGAGTGAAGGGTGAAAATTCACATATAAATCTGGATATTTAGTGGCGCGACATTTCTGTTGTTATAGCCGTGAGCTGTACCTGCTATATGGAAGCTTGAAATCAGTGTTCTTTCTTCCTTTCTTTTTTTTTAACAGAATTTCAACTTGCACATGTTTTACATTATTGAAACGTGTTGCAGATGTTACTGTTAATCTTAAACGAAAAAGCTGGTTTATTTGATTATTATAATGATGATGAAGATGATAAATATCCTTTACTGCGTACGTGTGTGTGTGTATGTGTATGTATGTATATATATGTGTGTGTGTGTGTATATAGACACTACCAGTCAAAAGTTTGTACACAGCTTCTCATTCAATGTTTTTTCTTTGTTTTTGTTATTTTATACATTGTTTTAATATTGAAAACAAACAAAAGTGATGAAGGAACACGGAATTATGCAGTAAACAAAAAAAAGAGTTAAACAAACCAGAATGTGTTTGCAAAAAGGTAATGATGGACTGTTGGTTTTTTTTACTTAGTTAAGTGGTTCTTGCCATAATATGGAGCAGAACCGTAGTTGAATAGGATTACTAACTGTGTACCCACCCTACCATCACAACTGATGGTCCCAAAACACATGGATTAAAGCAAAAAAAATCATCTGACTAATTTATTTTTTTTAATCCAAACGCTCCATGTCCATACCACCTCAGCCATGCATCAAATTTTCAATGCTTTTCATTTATTTTTAACGGAGCATAAGCTGTGGACATGCCACTTTTTGTTTAAATGTAACTAAAAGCTGAGAAATATTTTTTTCCACAATGATGCCTCTTGTACATCATCTTATTATCTTCTGGGAGACGTCTGTATCATTTCCAATCAAGAAGAAACTTTCTTGTTGAATAAAAGTAAGTCAGAATTTGCCAGTGGTATGAATAAATTTGTTTACGACTGTATATATATATATATATACATATATTTTTTATTTATTTAATTTTTTTTAACATTTTTTTTAATGTAGGTGTTATTGTGATATACAAAAACATAGGTCCGACCTGAAATGCTCCCCTGCAGAAACATACCATTTTGAATGCATTGTTTTGTGATATCACAAAACCCAACACATTTACATCCACCTATTGAGCCTACAGCAGTTTAGTTGCATCCACGCACACTAAAGTGATGAGTGATTCAGCCCACAATGAGGGCACAAAATAGGGTAGCCAATCAGAGGCCATTTACACATTAAAAAGTTTCTATTCAATTCTACAGGAAAAAGAGAAGTTGACACAAATCAAATAAGTGAACCTGAAAACTATAAGCAACCAAAGTTGACCAACATGCCCAACACTCCTGTATTCCAGCAGCGGAGACAAGCAGAATTGCAGAATATACATTGACAGAGCGAGGGTTTGGCGTAAAATCAACTGACTATCACAGATGGCTACAACTATACAAAAAGGCCCTTTAAAGCAAACAAATTGGCCCCTCGCCCTGGCATGCCTACCTAGAAAAAGACACTGCCGAATTACTCTATTATCATTCAAAGGCAACTTGAACCATTAACAAATGCTCTTAATGACACAGCCTACTGTGCCATAACCAAGAGCCTAATGAGCTTCCCTATACACAGTCACTTTTAATGGTGTGACCTATGCCAAAAAAGAAGAAATACTTACATCATACAGGGCTCCAATGCCACTGATGAGCGCTGCAAGGTAGAACACAAATCTCCAGCTATAGGACACAAGGCAAAGACAAGGTGAGCTGTACAAGGTGAGCTAACATTATTCAGTAACTACATGGAAAACAAGCAAACTGGAGTTATCCTTCAGTAACTGAACTGCAAGAGGCATGCATGCATTGTCACTATAGCAACCAAAGTACAAATTTGATTACACACATTGCATTTGGTTTACACTGTAATTTCTCTGTAAATGTGAACCAATCAGGACCAAGAAGTGACAAAAAAAGCCAAATACAGATCATAGAGTTTCAATATTCTTTATACAATACTGTGCAAAAGACTGAAGACATCATATTATGTTATATCAGCATATGTTTTTAAAATATTAATATTAGAATACATACAAATATTATTAATGCTGATGGAGATTTACAAATCTGAGGTGAAAATCTGGAACCAAATCTGGGTTCTTCTAATCAGCTCATAAAAGTATTTTTTAACAGATAATGGTTTTGCTTCATGCTTTTTTGTTAATTAGCATTTATTCTAATGTTAACTTGTGTAGCTGCTGGTGGAAAATACCTTTACTGCTCAAAAAATGGCTTTGAACAGTTTGCACAGACTTTTGCATAGTAACGTAGATATAAAGGATTTTCAATCCAAGAACCTGAGGATAAGGAGTGATATATGGACACTGTATATTATTCATAGCTATTGGTTAGCTGCTTCTCTAATGTTTTGTTTTAATAAACTACACCAAACCAGGCTTACCTGGCCTCTCTGAATTTCTTCAGGACCCCTGGGCGCTCCCGGTTGCGCCTTTTCCTGAACCAGCGCTCCACCTGTCTGTTTGACCAGCTGCATTTTTTGGACAGACCCTGAATATCCGCCTGGACCACCACATGAGTAAAGGCATGCACAGTGAGTACTGTGAGTTTGCTGTCAGTTCAAGACCTTCACACCATTAATGTGCATTTTCATAATGTCATGTGTTGCATCTGCGCAGGGGTTAGACACACACCTACTTCATTAGGAGACATAACATTGGACATACACACACACACACACACACACACACACACACACACACACACACACACACTGGTACAATTACCGGTAGTATTGTACCCTGTTATGACAACTCATGACAGCTTATGACACCTGTCATTACATGCTTATAGCAAGGTGTATTAGGTTTAAAGGGGACACATTATGCAAAACTCACTTTTTGCATATTTTCGTATTTCTATTTGGGTCTCTACTGCTCCTATAAATACTCCAAGCATGAAAAAATCATCCGTTTTCTGTGAATCAAAGGAAAGATTTTGGTGTCAGGAATCATGTGCTTCTACGTGCCATTGTGACGGCCCCCTATTGTGACGTAGTAATGGGGAAATTTGCATAGAACCACCCCTCATCTGTCGAGCCCCCACCCACTCAATTAGTTGAAGCCCCCACCCACCATTTTTGTCTGCTGGTTTTACGAGCACGGATAAGACGCCAAACGCTGTGGCTACAGGCAAAGGCAAGTCACTCATGAAGTGTTGTGTTCATCTGGTCCAACTCAGGGTCCAACATATAGGGCTGGATAGCGCCTCTGTTTCTCGTATGGTAAACATGCAGCATTAGCATGGGATGCGTGGGGTGTGGCCAGCAACAGCTTATTTGCATAAAAGTGATGGAGCCCTTAAACGGCTCATTTTGAAAGGGACTGAAACTGTCAAGAATAAAGCTGGTGAGATCTCTTTATGTGAAAGTGATTTTGTGCAAAGAACTTCATGAATGTTTTGTATAGCCCATAGACCTATTATAACTAAAGTGAGTTTTGCATAATATGTCCCCTTTAAATCAATTCCATTCTCGTCACAGCTTTCATTGTTTATTGTTGTCAATCTTACCTAAAAAAAAAAAAAAATTGACCCTGGCTACGTGTAACCTACAGAGCAGGGAAATATGGCTAAGCTAGAGCAAAAAACATGCATATTTTTATATATATATTTTATGTATATGCAAATGTCTTAGGCACCTATGCAGTTGTTTAAAGCTGTTTTTCTTAGTGTGTCGTAAGTAATGCAAAAGGATTTGTTTTGTTTGTAAGAAAAAAAGAGTTAATATTTTTTGAGCTGGTGAGGAGAACATGGGTTTGGTTCCAGATTTCTCCTAAGTTCCTCCAGACTATGGTTGTTTGGATTTGTGAAATTCTATCTGCAGATCCTGATTTAATTTAATGAAGTATTGATTGAGTCAAACCAGATTTCTGATGGAAACTACAAGTAATACAGGACTTCTACAGACAACACATTGATATAATGAATATTAAATCACTATTACTGTATAATGTTTTTTGTATTTTTTCGTTTTAGTATTACTTGGTGATATTAATGTGAAAACACTCACTGCTCATCTAAAGAGTTTTTAAATTTTATTTTCACAGGTGCCTAAGACTTTTGCACAGTATAGACTTTTGCATATTGTAATGTTTTTTTCTAGGTTATTAAAAATAAAAAAATGAAACACTCCAACTACACTTGGTGTAAGTGTGCCTGTCTGGCATGCCTGGAGAAGGGGACGACCCATGACAGACGACCCACGCTTCAAAGCGTAGCGGCAGACAGGGTGACGAGACCGAGAGTCGAGGAGCTAATCTTGGGTGTGGCTAGCTGGATCCAGCTCGAGTGTGAACCAGTGAGCAAGAGCCAGTTCACTACTGCTGAGCTGTTGTGTGGTGTTGAGTCAGAGGACGAGGACCTGGGCTTCTGGTGGGACAGGTGGATCGACGGATCCCTGATAATAGAACCAGAGCACATTGTGGACCCCCTCGTTCTGGACCCAATCGCGGAGGAGCTCCCATTTTGGCTCGTCTGAAGACGTAAAGGATGTGGGGGTCCACGTCGCAAGCGTCTCCCACTGGTTCACCAGCAGCCTGAAAGGTCTAAGGCCTCCTCCGACACTCCACCACTCTGGCTCATGCCCGGCTTGTCTCGCATGGTGAGCACTCACCACGTGTTGCCCACAAAAGAACCAAGGCGGCCAAACCGGCCTGTTGCTGCAGACAAGCAACAGCTGGCAGAGCAGGAAGCCGGCATTGCCGATCTGACAGGGCAGATTGTGGACCTGTTCCGTACCCTTGGGCAGCGGTCTGGCCAGCCGTGGATACCAGCCACTGAGGGCCCAAAGACTCGGGAGCAGAGCTCCGTGACTCGGGAGTGGAGCTGCTGGGCTCTGCAGCAGTGCGGTGGTTGCGAGGTTCTCTCGCTCTACGGTGGCTTTCGGCTGCGTGCTGGACTCGCAACCGCCGCACTGCTGCAGAGCCCAAGAGAGGAATAGTCATGGCTCAGAAGCTCAGGATGGGCTTAACAGTGGCTCTGAGGGCCAGGGTGGGCTTAGCAGTGGCTCTGAGGGCCAGGGTGGGCTTAGCAGTGGCTCAGAGGCCTGGGGAGGAATGAGCAGTGGCTCAGAAGCCCGGGGAGGGCTTAGCAGTGGCTCAGAGGCTCGTGGAGGGCTTAGCAGTGGTGCAGAGGCCCTGGGAGGGCTTCGGGGGAAAATCCCAGAACCAGCTCCTCGTCTATGTACACCCTGGAGGGGACCTGGATTCCCCAAGAGCTCTGTGCTTTCTCCCTATAGAGGGGGGTGGAATCCCCTGAAATTTTTAGGGGGGTACTGGGGTCTGACAGGGCTCTGGAGGAGCTTCTAGGAGGGGACTCAGCCCAGGAGAAACCGGAGGAGCTTCCCAGAGGACCACAGAGCAGCTCACCTGAGGGGGTTCGATCCTGGAGTTGGATCTGCACCTGAGGACAATGAGGGGCTCCCGGTAGGGGGCTCCGCCCCCGAGGACAACCTGGGGCTCCCAGTAGGGGGCTCTGCCCCGAGGACAGCAAGGGGCTCCCGGTAGGGGGCTCCACACCTGAGAACAATGAGGGGCTCCTGGTAGGGGGCTCCGCCTCCGAGGACAACAAAGGGGCTCCCGGTAGGGGAGCGTCCCGTGAGACCCACCCAGGCCACCCTGACTGTGCGGAGCACTGGCCAGGAGGTCGTCCAGTGCTATGTGGTCGAGTGGAACTCACGGGTCGCTGTCCTTTGCCTCCGCCTTCCCCTCCTCCGCCGTTGAGGGGATCGGTTTGTGCTCTGGTGGGGCGTTCTGGGCGGGGGGGTACTGTCAGGGCTGGGAACAGTAATGGTGGGCAGCCACTAGAGGCCGTCATTTTTCTGTTTTTGGTTTTGGGGTTTGTTTTCGGGAAGTTTTATTATGAAGGGTAATGGTTTGTGTTATAAGTTTCAACTTTGTCAGTTATGTATCAGTTATGTTTGTTATGTGTTTACCAGAACAGTCAAAGAGCTTGACCTAACTATGAGTTTTTATTCTTGCACAGTAGTAATGTTTGTCATATTGAAAGGCACAGTGTGCATCGTCATGTTCTGACAGGCATAAGACAAGTGTGAGTGAGAAGTGGTCCAGTTTGACGCACAATTGACGCACAAGCCCTGCCATGCTGACCCTTAAACACTGATTTGGAAGGAGCCCATCTCTGCCAACAGGAGATACACGTGGCTCTGCTTTTATTGCCTTCTTTTCCTTTTCATCTCTCTCCTCTGGGACTCATAACTGTGTTTGTCGGAGCGGAGACGGGCGAGTGGTGGTCCCTGAAATGGTTTTGTTGTGACTTTCGCTGATTGTTAGCCAGCAGGATTGCGTCTGACACAAAGCCAAATGTTTTCCCACTACTTCTTGATATCACTGGTCCCTTTTCTGGGCCTATTATAAGTAAATACCCAGTCTCATCTTTGAGTACTGTTTCAAGAAATTGCTGAAAAACCAGAAGAGCTTATGTAGGTAGAATATGTAGGTATTTCTGTCCATGCAATCTGACTGGCTGTGTTCTCACCTCCCATAATAATGATAGTTTTACTTGCCTGTGTTGAAACGATGTTATTTGGTTGAAAACAAAACTTTTTGAAACATTTTTTCTTTACTTTCAAACCTCTGTTTATAAAAGCAATAGAGCACTTGAGGTTGTGTTACTAATACTCTTTACAGTAACACACAGCCTTCATTGTACCATACCATACAGTTTTTAGCATTTTGCAGAATTAATGAGGAAGATGTATTACTGAGTCCAAAATGTCATTCAGTCTCTTCATGTTGTAGATAACGCTCTGTTGTAATAGGTGATCTTACTGAACATTGAATAATGGCACATGTCAAATCCACAGGTATAAAAATGTACTGTTTTGGACCAAAATGAGCAGTAAAACCCAGCAAAAAACAAAATGTAATATTTTTTCTTTTTGTTGATTTTGGTGCACCATAATGATATTCCACAGCATTTAAAAATGGACTTTGCCAACTTCAGAGGTGTACTGGGTTTATGCAGACCAGTAACTTACATAATCTGTTTTCCCAGAAAAGACTCATTGTGTCAGCCTGTACATTGAGTGCAGAAATCATCCATCTTTATTACTTACAAAATTATTCTATCTCTTCAATCTTGCAGATCTTGCGACCAGTGTATGGAGACAACAAGGCCTCTCTAGGTAAGTCTTGTAATTGTGTTTTTACATAGGTGTTTCATGACTATTGATTTTTACAAGTTTTTTAGTCAGTGTTACCCAAAAAAAAACAAATAACCTAATAAATGAAAAAAATCTAAATCCAAAATCTCCACAAATTTCAGAATCTTGGCATTCACAGTTATCTGTGCTTCTGTGCAGTGGGAAACAAATGATTGTATGTCAGCTTAACTGCTAGTAGATTGCACCTTATCTGCACACAGCAATGGTCACTAAATTCTTCAAAACACGAAATAGTAGCTGGACTGGAGAGGTTAAAGCTGTCCTGTATCCTGTTATGATACCTAGTCATTCAAGGAGTTAACCGAAATACATTAATTCACATTGTCTGGTTAAGCAGACTCCATTTCTGAGTGGCTTTAAACAGTTTGCAGCAGCATTGTTGTGGCATTTACACAACCATAAAGTACTTTGGGATCAACTTCGCTACATCTACATTTGCATTAAAACAAAAATGTTAGGTCAAAATGTCTAAGATTTTGAAAAATGCATTATCCATATATGTTCCAACTTTTGACTGGTCTTGTATGTTTTGATTCACATGACCTAAAAAGTACATTCTCTTTATTAATCTGTTTTTAAACTTGGGGCTTATTATCCAAAATTGACCTACAGAGTAAGGAATGGACATTTGGACCTGGGTGTAAAGCACATTTTACATTTATACATGCCAGCTTAACATTTTTTTTTTCTGTTTCTGCAACACTCCAGCAGGGAGAGTATATCCGAGGCAGGCCAGCGTACCCCAGCCCCAGTCCTCCAGTGCCCAGGCTGCCCCCAGTCTGGCCAGTAGAACCAGCTTCCTGCGCCGCTCAGCCAACAGCAAGGCCAAAGGCTCTCAGGCTGGAACATACCAGCAAAGCTCCAACTTTGCCAACTACCAGAACTGCACCATCGTGAGATCCCACGTCCCAACGCACGCCAACTATGGGACCTATGTCAAAGTGGCGCCCAAGATACTCATCTTCCCCATATTTGTGCAGGTAACAGTGTGATTCAGCCTCTGTCTGTATATCTGATTTTGTGGTGAAATCATATGTGTCATCTCAAAGCTCAGTGTCATGTGCTACTCTTTTTCACACATCTTTCCTGTCTGACTGGCTGAGAGACTGCATGGGGTTAGACTAGGCACATACTAATCTTGAGAGTTTGACCAAATTTACACCCCAGAAATGGTCAGTCAGACAAGAGCCAAAGTTTGTTTCTGCATGAAGCCACATTTTACTTGAGTTGCATAATGTAAGGAAATACTTTTGAAACTCAGACACAACGGTTGTGATTGTCTACACAAGTTTCATGAAACAATCCTGATTATGCATCACGTGTTCACCTCAGCTGACACATTTCAGAAGACCGCTTTTGGAATAGTATACAGGGGGGAAGAAGATGGTGCTTTGGGTGGCTGGAATGGAGATTTTCCTGATTATCCTTGAGGGTTAAATCTGTTATCAAGATTTAACCCTGTTAATTTAACACAGAGCAGTTTCCTTTATGATCCAGAGCATGAAGATTACAGAAGACCTAAAGGCACACTTCTATGAGCATGTGGTGCTTCTAGAACAGTACAAATGAGGCATCAAGTTGGCCTCATAATTGTAAAGGAAATGTTATAATTTTTAAAATGCTTAAATTATCCAGATGTTAAGGAACCTCAGATAGGTAGAATATAGAAATACAGATAAAGTAATAAGAACAGCAGTGACAGCTAGAACAAGTATATATTTAAAACACATTTATATACAAGTATATATTTAAAACAAATATACATTTCTCATGTGGCTTCATCATGTAACAACAATGATGGAATTATAAAACATGTTACATGCATCTTACAACATGCTGCCAGTTTCTCTTGTGAAGCCAATCTTAGTTTTGCACTGAAGCTACAATGCTAATAGCAATGGGAGCTTATATCCCACCCTAGCTCAAGCAAAATGATAGATAACTGTGTGTTATATAGTACTAGAGATACGATACCAAAACCTGATACAAGATATCAGATGTGATGCATGCAAATCACAACATGCAACTAGTTGCATAAAAGCCAGCCTTAGTATTGCAGTGAAACTGTGAGTCACTTATACCCCATCTATAAGTTCATGCAACCTGAAAGATAACTGTATGTCATACAGTTTCAGAGACCGCACAAGCAAGTCTATTGGAGATTACTTAATACCTCGAGGTCATTACTTTTCAGCCTCATGTGTTACTTGATTGATTAATTTTAAAGTAAGGTCGAAATGGGCATCTTTTATATTTAATCTCACTCTGAAACTTTGGAAGCTTTCTGTTTGAGCTTTGACCTTGCTTGACACTCTATGCCCAGAGGAAAGAAAAAAGGAAGATAGGATTTCTTCTTCATCCAGCCTATTTCTCCCAGACATAACTGAGCTCATTGTAATATCAATATAATATCCCATTTCAAGACCTTAAAATGTTCATTCTTTTCTCTCCGTACTCTGATCTTTGTTTGTCTCAGATAATCAGATCTTCAAATAAATGATAAGATCTGAAAGAAAACAAAGTTGTCTTATAAATGAGCCTGTAAAACAAGTGACCAAATTCTCAGACAGTCTCAGACAGTTCTGAGAGTCGTAAGGTTGTTAACGAGAAGAAAACTGAGAAGCTGTTGAGAACAGCAGAAGAACTTCTGTCTTAAGTTGATTTTGCTCTTTATTTTTCCTAAGGGGGAGTTTAGGTGAAACAAGCCAATCTTCAGTAATCTCCAAATAAGATGATTAATTTCTGATGAGACACTGTGCGCATTTCTGCTTATGAGAAAAAGAGGAAGCTTCATTGGGCCTCCTTTGGGATTTGGTGGGATTCTTATTTATTCAAATTCAATTCAGAATAAATTACACGCAGATGATCTTGATCCATTTTGCTTGGCCATGTTATGTCTGTGAGGAAAATGTCTAAAGGTTTAAGTTCAGATGAATCAGCAGATGGCTTATTAGCAGGCTCTGGGTTGGTAGAAACTAGAGTAAGTGAGAGCAAAGAACCTGCTAGCTTATCTGCAACAAAGCACAGCGGTGAAGGGTCTGTAGAGGAGCGTCCCACAGCCCCCGCTTCCTGCTCATGCCACTTGCTTGCCGTCCCCATGACTGCATTAGTCCACCTCCAGAAAAAGGATGTGGCTCTTTCGCACTTTTTAAAAAAAGTCTTCTTTGTGCAGTGGCGTGCACCGCTTTTAACATAGCGTGATCACAAAAGTTCTGCTTTCCCAGACAGCCCACTGGCGCATCTCGAACTGTGGGGGTTGATCTCAGAGTGAAAAGCACTCTAGCAACTTTTGTAGCTCACTTGATCTACCTACAGCACAGCCTCTAGTCTTGCTTTAGCATGGAACTGACGCCTGTGAGTGCATCAGCCTTGCTTTCCTTGGGATAAATGTGATGAAACATACAATGAAGACTTTTAGACGTTTAAGCTGATGGACTGAGATGTTTGTTAGTTATATTGCTTGTCTATTTTTTTAGCCTCTAGACTTGTGCAACCCGACCAGGACTCTGGTGGTATCAGAGGAGATGATTCTGCATGAGAGCAAACATCTCTCCATCAAGGTAGGAGTTACTGATGAATGCATGTCTCTGTTTTAATCCCTTGTGCCATAGACTTATTGTGCAGTAATATTAAGACTAACTATTCAGAAAGAGATGAAGTTTGTTGCTACGAAACCTAAGATATAAATGGAAGCAGGTATGAGAAATGCGAGCCCACATGCAGGCCCTCTGGTGGAAACCCATTTTTCAAAATTTCTGAACATTTCAGTTATTAAGATGTAAGTAAAGTAATTCTGAAATGAAATGTGATATAGAGAAACTTCCAGAGTCAGAATTGTTCACAGTGTAACCAAATGTAACCAAACATCTAAAGCATTTAATGCCTCTAAAACCTCTTTCACAAAAGTTATTATATGAAATGGATATGACTATACTTCATAATGCCTGAGACACTGGGCAGGTATGGGCAGAATGATATAGTGCAAAATCAACCCCAAAAAGTATTTTTTATTGTTTTACCTCTCTTATAATTGGATAAGCAGCTTCCTCAGGGATAAATCTTATTCTGATTGTTTTATTATCAATGTCACTTATAAAACTCAGAATATATATGTAAATCATTGGTGAATAAATAGTAAATAAAATGGCTAGATTTGTGTTTGTAGCCCTGGTTCCATTCACCATCACTGTAAAAAAGTTGGTTAGCTTGAACCACCTAAAAAAAGCATGAAAAGAGAATAAAAGCGATCTGTGCTTGTTTTGTACCGTTTAACTGGTGTTGTGATTTTGCATAACTGCCCATTATAGCCTGTAAATGAGGAACCCACCTGACAACGAGGGCACATCTTTTTGATGACACCTCATTATTTGGTGCAGCTCTTCTTACAGCAGGAGAGATTGAAGGGCGAGCGAGAGAGGAAGAGAGAGACAGAGAGAAAATGAGGATGCTGTGGGTGTGAGAATAAATGTGGGTGTGCTTGACTTTCTTTCTCTCTAAATGAGCTTTAGGCTGGTTCAGAAGCCACACTGTCCCAGTTGCTAACACCAATAATGGTGTATAAAGGGTTTACAAAGTAAATATAATTGAGGATGTGACATGCGTGAGCATCAAAGGTTGAGGGGTAGAGGTGAGCAATGTAGTTATATCGGGATTGCCAAAGTACACTTTCTCAAGTTCTCAGTACTTCTGGAACACTAAATGATCAGCAGGATTCACAAAAAATGATTTAAACCAATTATAAAGTCAGTCAGAGATCAGCCAGGTTATAGTATTGCCTATAGTATTTTATTACCATCTATTTGATTTTTCCTCCTGCCTTTAGTAGTTTTTTTTTTTTTGCAAATGTTGATTTACCTTAATTAAATTTCACATTATTAGCTTTTGTTGTTTTATAGCTGCCAGGTAGACAGGTAAATGCTCTTCCAACTTGTTCTCAAACCAAATACAGAATATTGAGATAAATTCTGTGACTAGTCGTGTTATGTTTTTGCTTTATTACTACACTTATTCAGCTGTGTGAGTTATTTAAATGCACTTCTATTCACACTTTTCTCATATTGTCCTCTTAATCTTCACACTCAGGGAACATAACTTACGTAACCTACTGTAGGAAGGTATTTCACCTGTAGTTACTTAAAAGTGTCAGGGAAAGGATTTTAGTATAAATATCAGCAATTAGAGGCGTAGTAGAAGGTTTCTGGACACTGAGTCAGGCTTGTTTATGTGATGGTTGGAGGTTGCTAGAGGCTGTCCTTTTCCTTTGTTTAAAGTGTTGGGACTTTTATTGTGACATGCCTGAGTTTGTTTGTTATATGTTTCAGCTGACCGGTGTGCTCAGTGAAAATGACTTTGACTTTGCATTGGTTTACTTTCTTCAGGATTTTGTATTTAAGTTCTTTTGTGTGGGACCTTAGCTGTCGGTCCACAGTCCGTCATGCTACAGTCAGTTAGTCATTCTGATTTGTTTAGATGCTCCAGTCTCCTTTGTTCTCATTTTGAGTTTGTTTAGGCCCTCGTGCCTGTTTTTGTTATTGAAAAAAAAAGTAATAAAACATGGAAGTCTGCCTTTGTGCCTGCCCTCATTGCTGAGAGATGGAGCTATGTGACAGATGGACCGACCAGCCAAGGTGCAGGAGTCTGGGCTACGGGCCTGTGGAGAGAGGGCGGTGTCCCCTGAGTGCAGAGGCCCCAGCCAGTAGCAGCGCCACGGAGGCTACAGCCAGTGGCAGCGCCACGGAGGCTACAGCCAGTGGCAGCGCCACGGAGGCTACAGCCAGTGGCAGCGCCACGGAGGCTACTGCCATGACCCGTCCTGGCCGTGCGGAGCGCTGGCCAGGATGGAAACTAGTGAGAGGCGGACAGGTGGGGCCCATGGGAGACTTATTTTACCAACGCTTACCCCTCTCCTGCCCTTGGGGTGGTTTTGTTGGCTGTCTGGCACCCCGGTGTGGCGCCCTAGAGGGGCGGTTACTGTGGTGGTTGGAGGCTGCTAGAGGCCGTCCTTTTCCTTTCTTTAAAGTGTTGGGACTTTTATTTTGACATGCCCGAGCACACCGGTCTTGAGATTGTTTATGTTGTGTTTCAGCTGACCGGTGTGTTCAGACAAAAGCCAGCCCTAACTTCCTGTAATTGGTCAGAAAGTCCAAACCATCCAAAAAAGTGTCTTCACACTGCACATAACCTGAACTGCGTTTCAGTTTATCTAGACTGAGGCCATCTCTTTTGGTCAGATCAAAATTTGAGCCTTTGGTCTGGACTCTGGTCTGGGGCACCTTTCATACCTGCTATTTTGTTTTGGATTAAACTGAAAACTCTAAAGGTCCGGACCAAACAAGGTAGGCATGAAAGCAGGACAGGGATTAAGAACACTTTTAAATCCTCACGAAAATGGTACAAGGCCTCAGTATCAAGCTTTTGAAAGGGTCAGCCTAGTCTCACGACCTAAACCCCAGTGAAAAAGATAAAAGTAAAAGACTAATAAAGATAAAAGTCTTAGGGGTTTGAAGGAGCAGGATAAATTATGTATTGACGAGTGATCTCAGATGGCTTGCTATGCTTTTTCCAATCTCATAAATCCTTTTAAGGGGAGATTGTTTGCTGTTATGTTTGCAGATTCAAAATGTTTGTCACATACACAGTTATATCGAATATTTACTGGAGAATAAATAGGTGGAGTGCTAAATGCAGGGGGGAGGCAATAATTATAACATGGGGTCTAGGTAAAAAAAAAAAATCAATAAGGTTTTTGTTCTCTTAGACTACATTTACTCTAAAATAACTTTTATACTAACCTTTAAAGTTTTTTTTAAATACGATTACAAACTTAAGTATAAAAATTAAAAACACACAGTAGTGCCTGATCGAACAGCAATACAAATAATGTACATGTAGTAAAAATACTTATACTAAAGTGGAAAAGTGGAAAATTACTATTGTACATTATACAGAATGCCAGACTAGCCCTCAGACCGAAAAGCAATAAAAAGTCATTGTTATTATTGAAAGGAAGTACTGCAATGATATTGAAAAAGTAATATTGCACATGATATTGATATTATCTCAGTGTCCAGTGTTTCAGCAGTCCTTCTTGAAGGAAAAGAGGAGTTATATAGATATAAATATTAGACTGTATAATATTTTGCATGTGAGATATACAGAGAAAAATCATTGAATAGTAGGCCTGTGGTTTAAGAGGTTAGCTGGAATGAAATATAGAGAAAAACGCATCATCTAAGGTCTACTGTGGGCAGTTTGTCTGGAGAGGGGTTATCATGATTGATGAAACTTTACTTGACAGCACACTGTATCTTTTCCCCCTAATTCCCACTGACCCTTTATCCCCATTGGCTTCCTGAGCTGCATTGTCTCCTCCATTTCCCAGCTTGCTTTTAATAATCCTTCGGAAACCACAGAACAGTGGAGCAGATACATTAATGTCATCTTTCTGAGAGTGGGAGAAGAAAAGGAAGTCGAGGATCATGCGAACACATCCTGCTCGGCCTGGCCTGCAAGACCTGCAGAGATAAGAGCCAGGGCAGTGCAAATGACTCAGTGTGATTCTTAGCAATGTTAATCAAACTTGACTTCTACACAAGCTTTATCTTATCTGTTTTTTTCTCTTGAACTTCCCCAGTGTTTAGTTTCCCCATTTCTAATTCTAATGTCTCAAGCAGTTTATAAACGAGGCTTTGCCCACCAAAACTATTAAAATGAGTAAAATGTACACTTATTACCAGTGAACAGTCTTTTGGGATAGGTCTGTACCAGACAGTGGTACCAAGTTTCCTTGCTGGGTTTCATTTCTCCAAAAGTCAAAAGTCCAAGTCCTAGAATGACTGTAAGTAACCAGCAGACTGGTTTTGTGTTCAGTGCTAAATGGCCACTTTTGCTAAAGAATAATATTTGCATTTCTTGTACAAGAATCAAATAGGAACCCATAGAAAATATGGTTCCTGTTACAGTTTCTTTTTTTACATACTTGAGACAGGTGGAGCATTCATAATAAATATAATTAGCTGTTCATTTTACACCACTCCAAAGATACCTAATAGTCCACCTAGTTTACGTAGGTTGATTACCCAGTCAGCTTAATGTATTGACTGACATTAAATAGCGTTCTTTTTTATTGCTCATACACTCCCAAAATGCCTATATACACTCATACTTATGTGTGGAGTAAAATTAAGCCTATATGTTTCTTTGTCAAGGGTGAAAATGTGAATATATACCCTCATTTTGTGAAGGCTAGCACAAAAGGTAGTAGTGTTAACTTGCATAGTAGCTGATGGCACCATAACTCCAAAAATATCTATCAACAAATCAACATACCAGTCTGGTTGTTGTTCAGAGGCGATTATTGGTCTGTAATAATGCTTGGTGAGTTTATCCTCACCTGGAAGATGAAAGAATTCATGAGTTGTAAGTTTCAGCTGTGTTACCTAAGCTAGTCTAGGACACCATTGTGTTCCATAATGTACTGTTGGTACCAGCCTTGAGCAGAGTTAAATCCTGGACTGATGGAAACACAGTAGCACAATACTTTTGGTGCTGATGGCCCTGGTGTAGTGAGGGAGACTCCAAACCTTGATCTTGCAGTACCACTACCTGACTTATTTCCTGTTTTCTCTGCTCTAAAACACCTGGTTCAGGTGATCAACTAGCTAGCAAGCCCTTCCGGGGCTGGTAGTTGTGCTCAAGCAGAGGATGTTCAAGAACTGCCTTATATACATCTGTATATACAGCTCGCATTCATCTGTATGAGCTTCTTCCCATCTGTATGATCTAATTTTGACCAGTTTGGACAGATGCTTCTTTTAGATGGAGCCTGTTGAACTACAGGCTTCAGTAGGGAACACTGAACTATATCTTATGACCAGTTTTCCAAATGGTGTCCTGAATGATTAATGGACTTTGTACTGCAAAGAAAATGCAGTCTAGCCCTAGGCTTATTCCCTGCCTGGGACTAATAGCTAACTGTAAGGAGACACATTAAGACATACTCGGGGCATTTGTATTTTTCACTGTGTGTGTGTGTGTGTGTGTGTGTGTATCAGGTATGCATGCTTTCCGGGAGAGGTGAGGGGAAGTCAGTCAAGCCAGGCACCCGTTGTGATAACAGTGTAAAGGAAATGGGATGGCAAAGGGCGAGAGAGAGAGAGAGAGAGAGAGAGAGAGAGAGAGCTTTGTTTGTGATCAGACGTGTGGCACACAGGTATTTGACCCTTAACCTGCCCAGAACACCCGTCTCCCTCATCAGTCACATCCACCTACATTCCTGTTGCTGCTGGGGGCCAGTTCTGAAAACAAACGTGTTTTTTAATGTTTATATTATGTTGGTTTTCTAAGTGAAAACAAGTATACATCCTCCAGACTTCTGCTTATTTTATGTGCTGCATTTTAACGTATTACAATAATGGCACATAAAATGGGGGCTGTGCAAAAGTTAGATATAATTTGTAACATTTTGCTGATTATACTCTCATCTTCAGTTTAAAGGTGTGCCTTAGAAGAACTACTTTAAATAATCTCTTTAAAATCACTGACAGATAATAATGTTGGTTATCTCATTACAGTGGCAGCTGTCAAGGGGTGGGATATATAAGACAGTCAGCTCTTGAAAGTGATATGGGAACCAAGAAAAATAGGCGAGGGTAAAGATTTGATGGTCAAACTGTGGTAGATAACCGGCAGGTCTCGAAAAATCTAAGCATTTAAATTAAAATCAAAGGGAAATTTGAAGAGGCTAAAGTAAAGAAATCAAAATATACAGAAAACATATTTCAAATAAATGGACATTACAAATAGAAGCAAGATCTGTACAGTGTGCAAAAATGTAATAGAACAGAATATTTACTTGCTGTAAAGTGCAGTGTACTGGTTTGCTGGTTGATTATAGTCTTAAATGACAGATGGCAGGTGAGATACAGTGAGGTAAAGAGTTCAGTCTGTGTTGTAATGGGCAGTTAAAAATTGAATAGATTTGAGTGAACTTTTTTTTCGCCTTCAACACTTTTCACTTTTTAAAATGTGTAAGAAGATCTAAGCCAGTGCTCCTAACCCTGCTCCTGGAGTATCTCCTGCACATTTTAGTGTTTACACACCCACTTCACAGCAGGGTAATTTTCTGTTTAGCTGGATAAGGTGTATTGGGAGCTGGGCAGGGGGCCTCCAGGACCAGTTTGGGGAACCATTGGCCTAAACTAACATCGTAGCAACATTTCGTTTACTTTGGGTTAAAGAGTGCTTTCATACTTTAGCATGCTTAGCATCTGGTGAGCTAGAAATTTCCTCTCCATCAACGTCTCTGCTGACTATAGTGCATCTAGTGCATAAGCTGTCTATACTCTCTCTCTCTGTCTCACGCACACACATAGATACACACAAACACACCTAAACCACAAGAGCCCCTCTGGCCTGTGTCTTCTCAAAACCACAACAGAGTGAGAATGCAACCTGCAGAAGAAGCTGTGCATGCTGTGGAACTGGTGATAAGCTGTGAAAGATGGTGATAGAAATGTCCGGTAGTAAAGCAATGACAGCCAAGGACTCTCAAGAGCATGCAAATGACCAGCCATTACTCATTAATTCATCAATCATTCAACAAGTTTTTATTTACCTGTTCTTTCCTACAAACCACTCTTCATTGTGATTTACATCATTTGGTTAAAATATATCATTTACAATCAGTTACAAATGAGCTGATCCATGATATATATCTTATACAACACACAGAGCAGTGCAGACCTTTAACTGCTTACACAAAAGACTTTAGCTGCTGTGGTTGTTCTCAAACAGATGCTCACATATTTAGATGCCTCTGATGTGTATAATGAGAAGGTGGGCTGTTGTGTGTGTGTGTCTGTGTGTGTGTGTCTGTGTGTGTGTGCACATAGGAAGGTAGGTGTACACGTGTTTGTTGGTTTAACACAGGATATGAAAGCTCGTCTCCAACTTTCTTGGTGTTGCTTAAGGGACTGTTCAGCACCACTTTACAATAATGTGTAGGCTGACTGACCGTTAAGTGTGTGTTTGTGAGTGTGTGTGAGTGTATTTGTGCAGTATATATGCAACTTTTTTGTATTTGTTGCTTTCACAGCAAGTCTTTTAAAAGACCAGTGTGTGTGTGTGTGTGTGTGTGTGTGTGTATGTATGTATGTATGTATGTGTATATATATATATATATATATATAGTGTGTGTGTGTGTGTGTGTGTTAATGCTGGATGATAATAACACATTAACGCATTATTTAATAAACGCCAACAATTATTTTATCATGCTTTAATGCAGTTTTGTAAATTACTCTTATTTTGAAAGTTCGTTTTTCTGTGCTCGACCACTTCACCTCACTTTAACAGGAA
>JBBJLS010089443.1:0-22507 GCA_037577275.1 Bryconaethiops microstoma
AATACCTCATTGCATCACTTTGCACTAGATATATTATTAATACTGTAAATATTAAACTCATTCCATACTTGTAAATAATAATAAAAAAAAAAATTGTTTTTTTAAATAAATCTGTACACTTTCTATATATTTATGTAAAGCTGGGGGAGCACGAGCCTAAGAATTTTCTCTCTAGAAATGCAGTTAATTTCATTGGTTTGTCCTAAGGTTACATGACTTTGTTTACACAAGGCATTGGAATGCAAAAAAATCTTTGATTTTTATTACATTTTATGTGTTTTATTGAACTCAGGAACACTCATGGTGTGAGTGGTCTAATGACCTGTCATTAGAAATTAATTAGTAAGAATACCATTAGTGTATAAAATAGAGTTTGACAACATTCCCACACCCAACCACGCTGGTGCCTTTGAGCAAACACACAGATAAACACACACACACATACACACACACACACACACACACACACACACACACACACAAACACCTTATTCCCCCCTTTCCCCCATAGGAACCTATCTCCAATTCAATTTTTACTCTATAGGGAACCACACCTGTTGACAATTCATTCAAATAAAAATGCAAAATTCCTGAAGAAATTTTTAGATTGGCCTCAATAGCAATTGCTTCCTTCACCTGAGCAATTGTCTTGTATATCTTTGCAACCACATAGAAACTCCCCAGCCAACAAGTCCTAAACCCCAGCAACTATATGGAAACTACATAGCAACAACCTCCTACACCATAGCAACCATGTTTTATACCATAGCAACCATCTGGAAGCTCCCTAGCAAACACCTAGCAACAGCCTAGCAACCACTTTGTATATCAGAATCTGAATCAGAAAACTTTATTGATCCTGGAGGAAATTGCTTTGACCCAGATACCATAGCAACCACCTAAAAACTCCCTAGCAACCACCTCATCCACCATTGCAACTGCGAAGAAACTACTTAGTAACCACATTGTATCTGATAGCAACCTTCTAGAAACTCCTCAGCCACAACCTCCTACACACAGCAACTGCCTAAAAACTACTTAGCAACCACCTCCTTAACCATAGCAACCACCTAGAAACTGCTTAGCAACTCACTCCGACACCATAGCAACCACCTTTAAACCATAGCAACCACAAAAAAACTTTGTCTTTTTTCTGTTCTAAATAAATTGTACTGGTCACTTTTGACCAGGAAAACGACAGATGTGATTTTGTGCCACTTTTCAGCAAAATTTAAATGGTTTAAAAAATTGTTTAAAACATTGTTAGTTGGTAAACATTGAAATTAGGTACTCTGTACAAAATGTTTCATCTTAGTATGTATTACAGTCAAAATAATCTCTATATAATATTTTTTTTTTTAAACGTATGTGAATGAGGCCTACAAGCTATAAATAGCAAATAGAAGTTGAAAACCTATAATGTTCACATAAATTTGAGTTAGTAGAAAGTTCCAACACAATATTAGGTAGTAATATATATCTTATCATGGATTTATAATCAACTAACATGTTCTCAGTCAAAAGTGACCGGGAACACAAAGAGTGTTAAGCCTAAATGAACACAATAGGAGGGTTAAGCACAACTAATATTAAACTGAGCTTTTGTAGAGCAGCAGTGGAGCGGATACATCCGCTCTCATTAGTCTCAGGGGTGTTTGAGCTCGATGGCGCTCATGTAACCCAGTCAACGACAATCACCACAGGAGACAGACACTCCTTCACACTCTTCAGTGGTCATGTGGGTTCTCACCTCTTTAGTCGAGAAGCATTCTGCCTGAAGCCATAAACTACTCAGTAACACATCCTTGTCTGCTGTCATGGAGACAGGGTTGTCTGTCATTTCAAGACAACAAAACATTCATATCACTCATTGCTGGAAGCCTGCTTGATTTTACAGCGTCTACAGTTACGCTGAAGGTTGTTTATTGCAGTCTAATAAAACCTCTGGCAATGGCTGCTTTCAAAACCCCCTGTCATACTTCTCAAAAAATGATTTTATTGGTAATTACATAAGCACTCTTAGCACTTTGCATTAAGACTTTATAACAGCATTATAGCTGTGAAATGGCTTCACTTGTCACCAAACAAAAGATGCCAGTTGTTCCCCTTAATATCTATTAGACCAATTAACTTGCACTCTGTTGAATCTTGCTATATGTTGCACCGTGGTCTTTGGAGAAACATTGTGTCACCTAACTATGTATGTGTTCACAGTTGCTGATGACAATATAGCAACCTTGAACCTTTATTCCCAGTTAATAGGCCCAATGTCTCTGGGACTAACTGCCAGTCATGATGGGAATTTCTGTTTGGAGTTTGCATGTTTTCCTCCTGTCTGTATTTGTGTGGGTACACCAGTTTCCTCCCATACTCCAGGGACATGCTTGTCAAGTGCCCTAAGTGTGAATGTGTGTGTGTGTGTGTGTGTGAATGTGTTTGTGTTTGTGTCTGTTCTGTGATGGACCTACCTGTCCACCTTTTGCCGGGCTGGTATAGACTCCTGCACCCCAAACAACTCTGATTAAGGATAACGGAATGGATGGGACCAATGTCATGAAAAAATGTCAGTCCAGGCCTCCTGGAAGTCCTTGATATGCCACTGACTGTGAATATAAACAGTTGCCAAGCCTATGGGTTTCGGTCACTTGCTAGAAGTGGAAAACAGCAGGGGTAGCTTTATGCCAGGGCTTGCCACTGAGAGTCATTTTAGTTATTTTTAGTGGTGTATTTTGTTCCTGAAAAAGAAGTTTGCTGTTTTTTTACAGTAGCAGTACAGTTATTTACTGCACAAAGTCTGTTTAACTATTACAAACACATTTCAATAAATATAATTTATTTTTATAGTGAATCCTGTTCAAGGATATTTTTGTCAGTGTCACTAAACCTTTTTCAAATTATTCTTGTTTGGATTTCTCAAAAGAGAAAAAACTAATTGAAAGAAGTAAATGTTTTGTGAAATCTGTTTTTTAACCCAGCATAAAACACTAGTAATCGTTTCAGGGGAGTTTTGTGAAACCCCTTATAATGGATTTACCACATTCATGAACAGGTTTTGAAGTCTATTGAGTTTGTAACCCTTTACTTTGAGACATGACAAGTTCTCCAAGATCTATTGTGTAACTGTGTAGCATCATAGACTTTATTCATGAAAACAGAAATTGGTTTAACCCGTTATAGGGATAGAAACATGGGTGGCGCCGGCAGCACAACAAATGGTAAATTGTCTTCATATGACCAAACATTTCTTCATATGAAAGATCCCCCCGATGCTCGAGGTGTCAAACATGGTGAGCTTTGTTTTCTGTTCCTATGTTACATAGAACCAAAGTATTGTAATTTAAAAGAACATATAATAAACACTACTGGGGTTTAGATCTTAGTAACAAACAATTTTAGATCTTAGAAACAAACAGAAAAAACACAAGACATTGGAACCCGGGAGAACTTTCCGGACAGTTTCCGGGTGGTGAAAACTCGGCAGGGCACCAAGAAAAAGAGCAGCAAACGGCAAGCGTGTGGGAGAACAAACACAGGTTTTAGACTGTTTTAAACCCTTTTATTTGTTGACATCAGATTTTACTAATACACTTTTCTATTCCTTCTAAGGGTTTATGTTGATTCAAAGTAGGTTATTCTGATGTAAAAGTAAATTGACTGTAAAGCTTTAAAAATATTTGTATCTTAGTATTTTAGAACTTACATATCTTAACATTTAAATCTGCAGTTGGTCTACTGTAACCTGCAGAACTTTTCTGATGTGCTTGTACAGTGTAGCTGAAAGTCTAATGTATAACTTTGGAATCTGCCAAAAACTCATTAGCAGAAGTAGACATCAGCTTCGTTATTTTTGCCTATGCGAAATGCACTCTCCTGGGCTTTAGATCTGAATCCTGCAAAAATGGCCTTTCCTGAACCAACACACATTTCAGACAATCACTGCATGGAGCCTTTGAATATAACAGACCATATGTTTCATAATGATATTCTGATACTTCATCCCAAACTCTCAACTTTAAGGATTCTCAAGAGAAAGTTTTCGGCAATATCTTATGTCCATATTATGGATGACTTTTAAGTTAGTGTAGTGATTTCCAGTTGCAGTGCTGGGAACCCGTGTTTAAACACCACATTTATGAGACACAAAATCATGCTTCAGGAAAATTAGATCATTTATTATGACCTAAATTTGATGAAAAGTTGTTATTAAGTGTGATCATCTTTACATTAAGGTGTTTTAAATGTTCTGTGAACTACTTTACAATAAGACTACCCTTATAAAAGGTTTCATAAGATTTTTAATCAGGTTGTAAATTAGGTTGTGCACAGTTAATATATCATTAATAAGCAGTTATAAACAAGTTAAAACAGTTGTCACTGATGCAGGCTCATTATTTGGCAAGATCTCGTGTTTTGGTGGTAGTAGCATGTTAACACAGACCTGATGAAGTTGACGGTTTAACAATCTGCCTGAGAAAGGGACAAATGTTATAATTTGTTTATAAATGCTTATTAATGATTGATAAACTGTCTACCACCTAATTAACAACCTGATAAAAAATTATTTATAAACCCTTTATAAGGGTAATTTTATTGTAACAGGTTATCCCACTATGTAAATAATTATGTAATTAATCATGTTTTGCACCATGTAAATTGAAAAAAAGGCCAAATTAAAATAACAGCCTGAGACTAAGGATTTGTCTTACCTCGAAACTTAACTGGTAAATGGTGTAAAATATGTGTGTCAGACTAGATAAATAATCTACAGTGTTACTAAGGTCACTCCAATAATCAAGGATTGCTTTCCTCAACAGTGATTGATCATGTTTCTGCCAGTTGTGCAGAATTCATGATGTGATGGAGATTGGTCGACCGATACCAGAAAGATCATTTCCGTGCAAATTTAATATGCTAAGACTTTAACTGTGCACATGCTGCTGCAAATCATAAATCATTTTGAATTCTCTCTTTCTTGGATATATTTCCAGTCTTAAATGAGCATGGATGGGACATAATTCCATCCATCTTCTGTACAGCACAACATAGCCTATTTGTCCATTTTTTTCAACTATAGTAGAAATAATGACATACAGACCAGAAGTATTCTGTCCATGCCCAGTCTTTACGGTACATAACTTGGCTTAGGGTTGGCTTACGGCTGCACTAAAATGCACAGAATAAAGAGCATCATGTTCTGTAGGTATTGCACAAAATCAATAATTCCTTTAGATAGAATATGAATAAAATGGACACTATTAATATAGATGGATCTTTTTACAGGTTAAACAAACCTTTTGTTGGCCTCATTTCAGTTCTGTATCTACTCGTTTAAACAGACTGCATTTATAAATAACCATATTTTCTTGTGTGTATTTTTGTGAAGTGCGTATGGTGCATGTCTTTCTGTCTTTATATCTTGCTGCTTTGCAGAAAGGTCCCTTTGGACTTCCCCATTGAATGTCATCTAATTTTTCTCTGCCTCACCCACCTCCTATTGATCTTCTCTCAGAAGTCCCTTAAAACTGATTAGCAGGTCATAACACTGTCGTTGCCTATTTATCTCATAGTGCATTGTTGTTGATAACAAAGCAATCTTCTCTTCGACACAGAAGAGCCAGTTTCAGTTCCCTCAAGTTCCCCCAGTTTGTGTTGATGCTCAAGGTATCAGACATCATGCTGAGTTTTGTTGGGTGTTCCTATGGCATATAGAACCAAAGTTATTATAATTTGAAAACATGTCATAATAACCACTATGAGGGGTTTTTAAATAGAATCAAGTGCAAATGCCCATAAAGGGCAACAATGCCCAAATTTTGTTTATTTTAGAAACAAACTGAAAAAATACAAGATCTTTGAACCTTAAACTTTCAATGTAGTGGGGAAATCCCACAGAGGGAGGAATCCAGAGAGCGGCTGAGTTTTGTACTATTTTACACTGTTTTTTTTTTTTTGTTGAATTCAAATTTTTATCAATACACTCTGAGTTCTAAGGGTCAGTTGCTTGTTGGTGTCTCATCCTCTGTAGGAGCATATACTACAGAATGGTTTTACACCACACGTGTATTATAAAACCAGACTATGAGTTCTAACTCCTCAGAGAGCCTGTAGTGCTCTAACCTGTCAGGATGTTTGGCATTAGTACCCCAGTGTTGGAAGGACCTACGGCTGGCTGTTATCTCTGCAGTTCCTCTCCTGCCACCTGTCCTCCCTCAGGTTTTTCTTGTTGCTTTGCCATTAGTCATACACTCATTATTTGGTCACCTGGATCTTTGGCTTGATTACCTTTCATTAGAATGAACTAATAAGCCACATGATCTGGCAATAAAAAACAGAGAGATGCACAACAATGAAAAATGTTTCTTAGATTACCGTTTGACTAAACAGACATAAATATTGTCCTTGTCTATGTCCTTTTCCTTTTGCTCTGAGTTTGCTAAAGCAGCATTACTAACACAGGTGTTGCTGATAGGAATGAAAATAAGCTCATAAGTAGATAGGCAATTTTTTGTCACTGTCAGTCTAATCTTCTCTGGGAGGAGAAAGCTGGAAATGAAGCATAATGTGCACATCTGTTACCTCAGATGAGGTCATAGATGGAGACTCAAACTCGAGTCAACAAAAACTTCTAGGAAAAGTTCTACAAAGACTCCTGGATTTAAGGCACTGTCACTGTAGAATCAAGTGGAGTGGAGGTTGGCTCTTGAGTCCACTGTAGTATCTAAACCCTTGTTATTGACAATGCTAAGATGCTCATATAGAACATTTGTATATTAATTCATTAATTATTATTGTCTAACTAGCAGAGATTTGTTGAACTTCATAATCTTGGTGGCATAACATTTGATGCAATTTAAATTACTTGATATGTGCCTGATATACAGAACAGCTTAGATCATTACCCCTAGTGAACAGCAGCAGTTTTATATTAATTATTTATATTGTATTATATTATTACAAATTATGAAAAAAAAACTTTTCAGAAAATGATTTTCTCAAAGATGAAATGCTAAAATATCAGAAGTGTAAAATATTGTGTGTGTGATGTAGCTCTACACAACTAAACAGCAGTACATAGTACTTATATTAAACTTGGAATGAAAACAGTTTGGGACAAAATGCAGTTTCAAGGCATTAAAATTGTTTCGTTCTGTGCTTTTAGTTTCTTCATTTTTTTCATTAAAATGTGAATAAATTCTCTTTATCTGTCATCTTTCATCATTAAACACTGTGGTGCTGTGTTAAAAACTGGCATTACTGAAAAGCTATTTAAACATGAAGTTACAGGCAAAAATTGCCAAGGTCGCCACTTTTAGGGTTAGGTTCTAAAGGGTTTCAAATAAATCAGTAAAATATGCAACCATTTTACAGACACCCTTATCCAGAGCGACTTACAATCATTAGTTACAGGGACAGTCCCCCTGAAGCAACTGGGGATTAAGTGTCTTTTTTAAGGATACAATGGTAGAAATTGGGGGGTTGAACCTGCAACTTTCTGGTCATCGGGGTTCACAGGCAAGTGTTTTATCCACTAGGTTACCACGGCCCCCCCAATGTTTTCCTCGACAGATTTCTATTTTAGAGCTCAATAGATTGAGTTGTTTCAATTCAGATTGATGTTTTTTCCTGCTCAAACACACCTAATTCAACTTGTAACGGACTTCATTATTAGTTAATGAGTTGAATTAGGAGAGAATGAGCATGTCAAATACTGCAGGGATCTCTCAGGGATGTGATGAAGTGCTGCTCTGTCACGTTTGCATGAACGAGGACGTAAGTGTGTGCAGGTTCACCTTATTAAACAAAACAAAAAAACAAAAGACAACATGGAATAAGAGAAAATTTTCAAGCATTACACAAAGACAGGTGGACAAGCTGCACTAGACTAAAAATAAAAGGATCTAAAATGGCAAACATGATGAGAAACATCTGGGAAAGCTGATCCTGCACAAGTGGGAATACTGATACAGAGGCAAGCCAAGGGGAGGTGGCATGGAATAACAACACACACACATTGAGGTGAGTTTGGAGACATGAAGCACAACAAGAGCACATGGGGGAAGTAAGCGAATAAAATCAAATAGAGATGGACGCATGACAAAGGATGCACAGACACACAAACATGGGGCAGACACACAAAAAGGAAATATACAGACATATGGCAGATATAACAAAGAAAAGGAAACACTCAAGGTGGACAAGCAGCAAAAACACATGGACACATGGACACATGGTGGACCAGAAATGAGAAAGCATGTGAATGTGGGGTGGACAAGCAAGAATAAAGCCAATAGAATGGACAAACAGTGAGAAATGACATGGACACAGGACGGACAAGCAACAAAAAAAGCATGTGGACGCGGGTGGACAAGCAATTAAAAAGCACATGGACATGGGATGGACAAGCAATGAAAAGCATATGCAAACAGAATAGACAAGGAACGAAAAAAGCACATGGACGCAGGGTGGACATAACACTGCTGTATGAAATTAGCAGCTCTTGTCTTACTCTGCAAATAAGCTAGCAGATTTCATTTATATTTCACATTTAAATGTAATTGCTTTGCAATTAATAAACGAGTTTGTCCTACCATAAGCTTTCCACGAGTCTCATACAAAAACCACCGCAATACACAGGCCTCAATTAGCCCAACACATTTAGCGCTCACTAAAAACCCAATCAATATATTTTAAGCTTGTCTTTAAAATTGGTCACTGATGATGTCTATCTGATGTGAAATGAAAAACTGCCATAACAAAGGCATGATCACCCTTCATTTTAGACTGAAAATATAATAACTGAACATTTATAACTAAAAAGCTGAGCATAGAGATCTTGACCATAAAAACCACCAAAACTACCTTATATTGGACTTTGTACTGAACCGAAAGCCAGTGTAAAGACACTAAACCTGAAGTCAGTCAGGCACATACAGTTTTGTATTAGTGGTAAATAATCATGAGATTTCTTTTTGACCCCAAGAAACTTTCATTTAAAAGTGTGAATTACTTTTTCCATATTTTTTAAATAGTTATAAGTGCCAAGGGTATCCAGTGGCCAGCTGTGAGTTTCTTGTACATTCTTAAATCTGAATAAGGCTGCCCTATCTATTGAAGCTGGTTTAAGCTTGGTCCACTTCATCACCCACACGTTTAAGAGCCGTTTCCCTTCAGAGTGACAAAGCATTGCAACTAACCGCTCTCCAATACTTCATCCTGTGTTGTCCTTTGACAAATAGATCCCACTGAGCATGTTTTAACGGATTTGGAGACGTTTTTGGGGCATTTACAAATGAGCTGAATTTGAGCTGGGATGCAGAGCACTTTGTGTGTGTGTGTTGGGGGGTGAATAGGAATGTTTTATCCACTGTTTAAACACAGAATAAATTAAATTATTTCCAGTAATACAGTAATAATACACTTTCCATTTATAAACCAACATCTACAAGATAGTCAGTGTGATGTGTCTTCATTCATTATGGGCAATTAAAGTTATTAAAAAATGTTTTTCTGAGATTAATCAGAAGTGTAGTTTGCTTTGTTATGGTGATCTTAGAAAAAAATAATATATACAACTTTCTACCACACTTATAGCTAGGATGACTTACGTTTACTAGCAGCTCTTTAAAATAGCCTGACTGTCACGGCATGGGCCGGGAAGGACACACCAACAGGATACACTGGCGCAATGGGTTTATTGAAAATGCTATTTACAGATTGCCTTCATGGCTTGCACACACACGACAGCCAAACAATGTACACAATCAGTCGGGAGGCCCTTCTCTCCAGACGAAATCCTGTCTCTCTCTCTTGTCACTCTCTTGTTCCCTTTCTGCACGAGGGACTCATGGGCTCATGACTGCAGGGAAATACAAGTGAAGGGAGACACACAGCGTTGAGTCCGACACACACGTGTGCCCGGTACTTGATGCTTACAACCACCTTGGCTAAACAAGCTTGGGTTGCTGGCTTGGTCTCTCTACTGCCACTGGAGAGCCCATCCAAATGCCTGTGAGACAGTTTTTCCTCTTGTCTTCATTTCTTTTCCCAGCACCGCAAGTGAAGAGCAATAATGCTTTCAATTCTTTTTTCCCCAAAGCTCAGACCAACGTATGCATCTGGGTGACCACGCACTGATTCTGTGGATCGACTGGCATTTAAACACACACACACTCACTCAGCCAACCAATCATACGACACAGACCATAATTACAACCTTTTCCTGAAACAGAAAACGGATGGATTTGTCCTTAGGCACCTAGCGATCTGGTTCCCGTGCTAATTATGTTATTCACTTCACCCGGGTTGCCTAGGTACCCAAGGATCACACACACACATAGCAATCTCTGACATACTACTTACGTGTCCAGAGCTAGGGAATCCCCAATACGTAGGTGAGGAACTCCATAGGGGGTGTGACCGAGACGGACTAGGCGTGACACTGACTATAATAACTGTCATCTCTTGATCCAAAATAAAACTACAAATGAATTTCTAGCACATCTGGCACTTCAGTCAGTCTCATGCAAACCTCCGGAACTTTTTTTAGCCAGTTCCACACTTAAAATTTAATGCATTTAATTCACTTAAATTATTAACGGTGATACTACCACCAGTCATTCAAACATGTTGAACACGAGAATATTGGATTAATATCTTATAAAGCAAGATCCACATCAAAATCATTTTCATAAACAATTTCTTCTTAATGGGATCTGCACTCTTGGAGCAGCTGGAACACCATGTTACAGCAAGAAGAAGGAGTTTGCATTTCTGCTTTAGCACTAATCATATCAAGAGGGAGAGACAGAAAGAGGAATACAGAAAGAGCAACTGACCATAAGAAGGACACACAGTGAGGTCAAGTTTATTGACATTGTACAGGAACGTTTTTGTTTGCAAATGGTGTAAATTCACCCTTAAATGTACAACATAAGGTGTAACTGGTTGTTGAGGTACAATTGTGTGCTTTAAAAGAGAATGGTAGGTGCATTACACTACATTTACTTTCCCAGGATGAAAGTGCCCAAAGGGACATACTTGAACCTAACTTTTTGAAAATATGAAAAATAAAATAATAAGCCTGGAGTCAAAACAGCATTTACAGACTGCAATATAAAAATGTAATAGCAATGGAATTATTTTGCCTAACTAAAGGTACTGAAGACATACCCTTGGGGGACACCATCCCAGAAACAGTTTAATATCTTTCATTTTTTGAGAGTGTATTCTTCGTAATATGTCAGTGTGCTGTCTCTTCTGGTTCTCACACTGTCCTGAAACAGTATGTAAGTCGCTTTGGATAAAACTCTCTTCAAAATGAATGTAATGTAGTGCAATGTAATGTGAGTTTTTTAAAATCTCACTATGCAAGCAACATACACATCCCTGCTACAAATCCAAACATAAAAATTCAATTGAGCACCATGTGTTAATCCACCAAATACCTTCTACAGTCCAAAGACATACGGTAGATTGGAGATGCTAAATTGCTCCTAAGCTTGAGTGTGTATGTCTTCCCTGTGATGAACTAGTGACTTGTCCAGGCTGTTTTTCTACTTTTAAACCTGTGACTACAGGGATAGGCTTCCTATGACCCTGGTTAAGGATAAGTGGCTCAGATAATGGGTGGATTCATTTCTAATTACGTGAATAAAATCATTAATAAAACACAGTCAACAGTTATACAGAAATCATTCAACAATAAATATATATAGATTATACTGCTCATTCTTAAAAATAAAGTTTTCCCCCAAACAATGTTTCTCTGTCACAGAATGTCACAAAAGAAGCATTTTGGTTCCCTTTCAGTATGCTAACAGAGTTTGTGAATGAAACATGTGAGAATGAAGAACTTTTTTCAAGTTTATAGAACTTTCACACAATGTCCCCATTGACCCTTACGTTAAAGCCAATAACTCATTTACAAACATTGTTGTATAAGACAGTAGGCCCATTTATCAACTGTGCTGTGTAAAAAATGTTACAATAGCTGAAAAAATCTGCCTGAAATTGGTCAGTTCTACATATTCTAGTTTCTAATGTCCTGTCCTACACATTCGTTTTCACTTGTATTTGGGGAGTAGCTTAAGCAGTCAGAGACAGAGCAAAATGACGAGTTAAAACCCCGAATAAACACCAAAGGAGAGGACAATCTCGTTTCATTTGATTCAATCTCAGCTGAAGATTACTGAGCATGTACCTCTGATCCTCTCCTTTACCTTTAGTGACAGATGGCTCATTGCCTGGGATTCGAAGTCATGCCAATGTGAAATAATCACTTAGTCCTAAACTGATAAACCATTTTAAAAAGTTTCTTTTCTCACTGCACCAGAAACTTACACATGTCTTGAGTTGTTCAACAGATCGCTCATCGCACTGATAAACAGAATTAGAAGTTATTAGTTTTGGTTTCCCTCTGTGGGGATGAGGGGATTGAATTTGCTTAAGTGTGAATTACATAAAGTACTTTTCCATAGTTATACAGGAACCGTGCTGTACTGATTTTCCTGTTCATCTCAGCTTGGTAACAGTGTTTCTCTCTCCACAGTTTTTGGTTTGGTGTGCTATAACCGTATCCATGGAGTCAAATTATCGGAAAGATATTTGCTGTCAGAGACGCTTTTGTTATTGTGATCTTTTATTATTTATAGTCTCGTTTTGAGTTTTTCATTTTTTTCTTGGCATTCTTTATCCGTGTGATGACCTGGTTCACTTTACGTTTCTCACAGTGATAATGACACATTTGTTATAGACAATAGATAGTTGTGCTTGTTTTTCATCCATTTCCCAGTTGTTAGTTTGTATCTCTGATGTTGTTTGTTTTGCGTGGATGATAAAAGTCAGATGGCCTTTTTCCATGCTGTAATGGCATTTTGACCAATCAGAAAGTAGTGACGCAGTCAGCTCAGCTGTACCCAAGTTCGACCCTGCCGTTGAGCAGCACAGTACAGCTCGGGTACGGGTTGCTTTATTTATCCTGTGCCAGTGGAAAAGCATCAATAGTGTTAAATGCAACTCAACTCAGTTTAGTTCAATTTAAGTGGAACATCAGTCATAACATCACTGCATGTTGACCACCAAAACAAAACCTGTTTCTGGTCAATCAAAATAGTGTTATTCAAAAGAAACACTATAGAAGAACTTCTCTTGGCTTCCTAAACAACCCTACAATGTAAGCCACTTTGGCAAATGAGATGTATGAGTGCAAAGAAGTCTCCACCTGGTTTTCTACCAATTAAAGGGTTTTGGTCTAATGGTCTAAAACTGCTAAAAATTATACTTCAGCAGGCAACAGCACTTTGGTACATTTAGTAGAGCCTCTCTCGAGTGATTACTGGAACCAACCTGCTTTTTAAATGCAGCAAAGTAGGATGAAAACACTGCTTAAATATGATAACAATGTCTTTCTGCTTTATTACTCCTGCCTAGTTCTTGTGTGCATTGCAATAGCCAATTCTTGTTGAGATATTAAAAAAGGAAAGGGGTTGGAATGATGCCACAGAATAACCACTTCTGGTTCCCAAAAGAACCTTTCAGTGGATGGAGTTGTAAACTTTTAAACAAGACTGCGAAGAACCTTTTAATATAAAGAAGTACCTTAGATGGTGTGTCTAAGTCAAGAACCATCTAGAAACCTCTGTTTTTGAGAGAATGTTGCAAGTTACAGATCCACCATAGAGCGCTTCAGGTTTACTTGTATATCCAAGCCGGTGCTTGCATCAGTGATCCAGTGCGGTGCACAAAGCCTTGTTAATTTCCAGTCCACTGAGGCCAAAGATAACATGGCTTACACTCACACATTGTACTCAGGGAACACCGACGCAACACATTTAACACTATCAGCTGTGCCTGCGCTGTGTTTTAAAACCCTTCAATCCCTGCCTGCGCAAAGCAGGAAGTACATTTATAGTGCATCAAAATCTGATATATATTTAATTGCTTAATATGCTCTCAGTGACCTCAGTGCACTGAAAACTGCCTCTCTCTGAGTGCACTTTAGCTTTGCACCTCCAGAGTCTGATGACATTTAGCAGAGCTGTCCTCTGTCTGACCCTCCTTGGTGGTTTAATACGTCTCAGTGGTACAGGTCAGTAGCATGTTTAAATGAGGACAGTGCAATGCAGCAGAGATTTCCTTTAGTCAGCCTGGTGCTCTGTGCAGGACAGCAGACTTGACATCAGCCTTGGGGCATGAAATTGAATTCCATTACTGCTTAACCCTTAGAACTCAGAGTGCATCAGTAAAATCTGATTTCAACAAATATAAACGGTGTAAAACGGTCTAAAACTGGTGTTTGTTCTCCTACACTCTCGCCGTTTGCTGCTCTTTTTCTCATCATTCGGCCGCTCTCCAGAGCCCCTCCCACTGCGGGTTTTCCCCACCCACTTGTGGGCGGAGACTATCCTGAAAGTACTCCCGTGTTCAAATATCTTGTGTTTTGTCTGTTTGCTTCTAAAACCTAAAATTGTTGTTTATGGGCATTTGCATGTGACACCAGTTTAAAACCCCAGTAGTGGTTATTGTTATTACATCTTTTTAAAATTTTAACTTTGGTTCTATGTAACACAGGAACACCAAACAAAGCTCAGCTTGCTGTCTGACACCTCGAGCATCAACACAAATGGGGGAAATTCTATATAAAGAGTTGTTTTGCTGTATGATGATGCTTTACCATTTGTTGAGCTGTCTGCATGGATCCGCACTGCTTGCGTTCTAAAGGTGACACTCACAAAGATTATTTCTTCAAAATGGTAAATTATGAGCGTTTCAATGTAGTGGAAAATTAATTTGTTTCAGACTGAAATTTTTAACCGAAAAATGTTATTAATATACATATGTTTGTTTTCAAAACATGAAATTGTTACCCACAAAAAAGGGGAATATGCTTGCATAAAAAAGGGAAATATTCTTACAAACATTGCTTCTACATGAAACCTGTGAGATTCGTGGTCCAATAATTAGTACCTTCTATGTGTATTTCATATCTGGGGTTCCGTTTGATATATGACAGATGAAGACCTCACCTCATCTGTGGGTTTGGAGTAAACAGCTTCAGGCAGATTGCCAGATCTTTTCAATATTTGCAGACCTTCTCATTAATAACTGTTGTGGAAACAATCTGACTTCACAACTCTCATTCATTAAGTCTGTTGAGTTTCTGCCACTGTTTTGTCCATTATTCTGCAAGTGGAGAGACCTGTTTATCAATGAAAAGCAATACTCTGCATTTCTGTGCTTTGTTTGTCATTTCATTTTCCTTTGGCAATTGAATCAGATTAGCCTGACTGAGTCAAAAGGCACTGAATCAATGGTGTGTATTTTTGTCAATAGGAGAGAAAGAGGCCTTTTCTTATTTGTTTGTCAAGAAAACTAGCTCTACTTAACACAGCACTATGGACTTTATACAAAGAAAATGATTGTGTTATATCTCGTATTTGGTCCTTCTTTATTTAAAGACTACCTACAAAAGGACTTTATAGCACATGCAAAAGCACTGAATGACATGTTTATAGAGTATTATTCAATTACATATATTATAAATATATATTTATCAATATAATTATAAGCAACTTGTGCCAGAAATCACAAGACAAAAGGTATTAATAAGGGTCTTAAATTTATGCTACAGCCATCTATTAGTGAACCCGCTTATACTAAACAGCATTGCAGTGGACTCTATGCTTTTCATTATTATAGTATGATCTTTTTTGTGAGTTAACAATTTATGTGCTTTTGGTTTGGTTCTTACCCAATTGGCACCCTTTTACAGTTAGGTGCTGAGTATAACTAATAAACAGGGCCTAGTTGAACTTGAAATAAACTTTATCTAGTTGAGTTAAAGTATAAGAGTACAATTTCTGTTGAAGAGGCCTTCATAATCAAAATAATGTAATATTTATAGTAACTCAAAGCACTTTTACTTTTAACACTTTAGTACACTTAAAATAAATCATTTTTGTTCCATTGAACTGCATGGTTTTCTGAGCTAGACCGTCTTATAAAAGCCATAATTAGGTAATGACACTTCATAACTATGTTGTAACACACTTCATAAAGTCTCATTTCATTGATTTCTGGCACAAGCCATTCAAAAATATATAGGTATTTCATTAAAAATATGTTATGCCCTACATAGGCAGACTTCAAATATAATAATGCTACCACATGGCCACTGTCATATCTAAGCCATATCTTACCATTTTTGTCAGTTAATTTGATTTTTACATCATTTAAATCCCCAGCAATCCATAATAAGTAGATTAATAAAATGACCCAATGTACTTATGTACTTAATGCACCTATTGTATTTAATAAATCATGCAAAACAATTTCAGAATGCTTTTGCCTTTCCTGCCAAGTTACAGTTTCCAGCCAATTTTCCATTTTGTTTAGAAAGCAATGATATATTTTGTACAGAAGTGGTTTATGTTCATAAAAGTAATAAAATGTAATAACCTTCAGTTAAACTAGGCTTAGCTGTCTGCAGTTTTGCACAGTGGAGGTCCAGATGATGATGAACTGCAATGAAAAAATTCTCTGGCAAAGAACGTGGATGAAATCATCAGCAGAAGTTCCAAAAGATGCCAGTTGGAAATCACAACAAAGTAATTGTGCCACACTCTTATTTTGCCACTGTTCTGCTTTGTTTTCTCTGTGCCATGTGACTCTTGTTTTGGTTCTCAGCTCATCTTTAGCTGGTTCATGTCCCCACCTCTTTCCCAGGTGTTCCCTATTCTGAAGCAGTACATATGTCTCTGCTTATGTATTAGTTTTTGCTTGTCATACATGACCCTTCACTTGACCCAGGATGATCGCATTGTTGTAAATAAAATCCATAAGTGTTTGCAAGTGTGTCTCCTCTCTTCGTCTCACGCCTGGAACATGACAAATTGGTTCATAAAATGACTCTTTTTAAATAATGGCAACTGACATGAAACATCTAAGAAACATCCACAGTTACAAACATCAGCGCCAGCTGTATGTTTGGCCTGAAATGTGATGATTTTCCCCTTTACTTCAAATTGGCAAACATTTTTGCACTGGAGCTACAATACTAGCAAAACACACATGCCTCAAACCTCCCTGAGTTTGTAGGTCATCTCAAATAGATTTGCTTATTTCTGACTCTGTATGACATACTGTAATCTTTAAAAATGGAAAAATTCGGGGGCAAATGGAAAAGCCATTTCTTCAATATTCTTGTCTATTTTATTTTTTTAACATAGACAGTATTATGTGATTATTTAATATAGGTAAAGCTGCAGCTGTCAAGTGATATCATTCAAGCCTGAATCTGGGTGATCAAACAGGTGAACGCTGGGTCCCTCGCTGCTGATGTGTATACAGAAACCTCAGGGGCAGCTTCAAGGATGACGAATTGCAGACAAGATATACATTAATAATGAATGTACGAGGATAGAGGGTGATAATGGGACACGAATGACATGCAGTGACAGAGATTTTACTGATAAATGAGGTGCACCAGAGTTAGAGTTAGCCAGAGGGAAGGGGTTTATGGAAATACTGTGGGGAAGAATCAGCACAAGTCAAGGCCAATGGGAGCACTAGAGCATTTGCAATAGATCAGAGTTTCCTCAGTTCCTCAGTACTGCAATACAATTTTACTATGGATTTGTACTGATGTTATGAGGCATTCATGGGAGTTTTCTGGAATTGTTCCTGTTTATTTGCTTAAATTAACATTCTGGGGGGAGGCAGATCAAACTTTTGCAGGGACTACAATTTGTTTTTAATAAATGAAATGAATAACATTGATTATCTTGTTTAGGGGTGGGATATATTACACAGCATGTGAACAGTCAGTTTCTGAAGCTGATGTGTTGGATGCATTCAGGTCTTGTGGAATACACAGTGGTCAGTACCTACCAAAAGTGGTTCAAGAAAAGGAAACTGGTAAACCAGATACAGTGTTGTGGATGCCAAAGGCTTATTGATGCACATGGGTGCATGGGTCAAACTGCACAGAAAAGTAAGATGTAGAACACATAGTGTATCACAGCTTGCTGCGAATGGATTTGCAGACTGCTTAGAGTGCTTACAATGGGCATTCAAATTCCCTCTCAATCTGTTTGAGCATCTGAGGGATGTGCTGGACAAACTAGTCTAGGAGGCAGGCCTAGAAACTCACAGCTTCTATCACTGGTCTAAAAGTGATAGGAGGTGTGTGTACTTTAATGGCAGGCCTAGAAATGGACCCTGGCTTCTAGTGAGGCAGCTATCAATTTTATCCCCGTTGAGAAAATGGGCACCCTTTGAGACCACAACATAAAGGCTTTGCCATTAGAAAGCTGCACCATACCGCTAGAGGCCCTTACTTAATGGACAGATAGCATCAGCCAATCGATGGTGCTCGTCATTGCGGATGATAATTTGCCCTATCACTGTTCAGCTGCGGGCTGGACCCAGGCTGGAGTGCCGTTCTAAATCATAAAAAAGGGGAGGCAAATGACAGCAGGTTTGAAGTGTGTGTCAGAATTGATCAGAGGGCATTTGAATTTAATTGAGGCTTGTCAGCCTGTCACATTTTGCTCTATTCCCCCCCCCCCCCAAGTCTTGTTCTGAGAGATATCTAATGGCCAATTATTGGTCTCTTTGGATCTTTAATGGGTAATACAATACGTACATCATTAATGTTTGAAGAGAAGTCAATTAAGGGGGCAGACATTTGGCAGAACTCATTTTTATGCCTGCTAGCTCACTGAAGATGGACAGAACTGCTAGAGAGTGCTGTGGTCTTGGTTCCCCCTAAAGGGTTTGACCTTGCTTATTAGACAGGGTTTGTCTCTGTTCATGATCTGATCAGTGTGTCTCACTCTGCAGATTGGCTCTGAGACCACTGAGATGCTGCAGTCTGCTGGAGAAAGTCATACTCCCAAATCCCCTAGCCTTGGGGTATAGGTGCAGAACCAGTACTGACCAACAGAGCCACATTGTGGTGATATGTAACCATTTTCAAGATTTAAGTATAACTACCTAAATGTAAAAAATAGGACTTTTAGCCTGATTATCCACGTTTAAAGTTATCACCCAGGGATGTTGATGATGATTTTTCTCAATAGTCATCAGTTTGGGCACGGCAGAAATTTCTGTCCATCTGTTCAGATTTATGCTCTTTCTTTAAGAGGTGACACGAATTTTCTGAACCAACTTTTCCACTGACGCAAGGAGCTGTTCCGTGTCACAGACAAATGTTTTTCCACCACAAATAAAGTGACCCATACCTGAGCCAAACCCATGCTGCTCGATGGCATGGCAACAAGTGACTGCATCACTGCTTTCTGATTGGTTGAAATGTCATAACAACATGGAAAGAGGCCACTGTTTTTACTGTCCACACAAAGAAGCAATATGTAGATACAAACTAACAACTGGGATGTCGACAAAGTACATCAAAATATCGTACATCAAAATACTGATCAGTTTAGTCACTTACTGTGAAATAAATCGAGTGCTAAGTTCTTAAAAAGTTCTGGTTTACCTCTCACAATAATACATGTGCTTTTTGAAGATTTTTTAGGATGATTTATGATGGAGTCCGATGGACTTCTGTGCTGCTGTGTTAGTGATGTAGGGCATTTCCTATGTAGGGATACAGAGTACATTATACATGAATAGTTTGTATCTGGAGTAAAATAAAATGGTCTGTGATTGTCTATTACCTCTTTATCTTACACGGGCATTTTCTTACCTGCAGCTCACCTTCATAATGATAACACTAAATAAGAAGTTTTACACGATGATGTCTTCTGCAAACAAGAGAAGCCAGGCTGCTCTAAGCAGGATTTTTACTCTCTCAATCCAAATTACCCACCCCGATACACGCGCAGCGTTTTTCCACATCAGTGGATAAATTGCTATCTATTTATTCCAAGGGCACAAGCCCTGCCCCAGCATTTTCATTTGAAAATAAGAGCAAATTGAATTGGGAAATGCGAGTGATGGCTGGTTTATAAATAGGTTTACAGGAAATCTTGTTTTCCAATTTCTTGTTCCCAGTAAGCATACATACAGATATTTTAGCCCTTGTTTGTTCTGCAAGCAAGCAATTGAACACTGAGATTGATTTGTCATTTTAGAACTGATGGATGAGATAGATGTGATTCAGTAATTTGAGCAAGTCAGACCAAGGAGATCCTGATTACAATGCAAAAAAAGAGTCACACATATTGAAATGTGAAATGTTGGTGTGAATTGAGGGTTGTATAAGAAGGGGCAGTCAGGTCAAGTAAAATCATGTAAAATCTCCACTGAACATGAACAGGATCACTGCATTCAAACAAAAATGAACAGTGACACCCAGTGGCTTGGAGGAGTATTATTGTGCACCTGAAACAAGATGGATCATTCTATAAGCTTTGGAGGGATGTATGTTTAAACAGATCATACATTAGGTGTGTTATATCTTATGCATTGTATATTCAGAGGATGTTTTCCTTTCTATAACATGCTGCTTTATGCAGATCCATATATGTGTGTATGTATGCACACACACACATATACACACACACACACACATATATATACATATATGTGTGTGTGTGTGTGTGTGTGTGTGTGTGTGTGTGTGTGTGTGTATGTGTGTGTGTATATATATGTAAGCACAGACTGAGTAAAGCTGCTGCTCCCCCCACCCCTTCACCGTCACCAGTCTGCTTTTGTTTACCACACATCAAAGCACCGAAGCACACACTCAGGAAGTCAGGCTGCCAATGTCAGCCAGGAACAAGTGTAACACGTCTGCAGGCCTGGAGTAACAAGCATCAAAACACAGAGCAGAGTTTGTAATGTCTATTTCTTCAAATAAATCGATGTTGAGCCGAAGTCTCCATCATTATTCCATCAAGCCGTTCTGGGTCTACAGACTGAGCAGCAGTGAGCAGATATCAGTGTGAGTGTAAGTGTGTTTTTCTGTGTTCTGTCCTAGTAGGGACTGACAATCTGTCCACGGTGTTCCTCCACCTTTCGCCCTGTAACTGCTGGGATAGGCTCCTGCGTCACCCGCGACGCTGGTTGTGAATAAGCAGTACGGATAATGGAAGGATTGATATAGGTTGCATGAGGGTGAAATATGCAGAACATATCTTGTGGACATGTATCTTTTTCAGCCATGCCTCACAAATATTTTTTTCTCTTTCCAGTCCTGACTCCCACTTAATGCTTGAATACTTGAGTTCTGGTGTCTTTGGGCCTTCTATAATAAATTCAGTAGTGACCTTGCGCTATACAATACACCACCAATATACCAGCCCCTGCTTAATGATGCTGTGCGTTTAAACTAATAACGACCTTAGATTTTGTCAGGTTTGTCCTGTTGTCAATAGACATCAGATCATCTGATCATGATATCTGATCATGTCACCTGGGCCCCTGAGCACTGGCACAGAGCATTAAGCTAAACCCAACTGTACATTTAAGTCACACTGATGGGAATCAAACATGCAGATTTTTGGGTAACACTTAATACCTGTTGCGTTTCACCACTTTCAGCAGCCATATTGGGTTTTTGCAGCTCCCAATTTTAAAAGTTCATAACTCAGTCATACTTAATTAATTTCGTATGGGTTGGACTCATTTCAAAGATAAGACTCATGTGCCAGATAGGTAAAATATTTAAACTTATGTTCAAAGAGCAACACAGGATGAAATACCGGAGTTTACATATGCTTGTGTCAAACGTCTCTGAATTCAGCCGTGCCTTATCGTCCTGGTTTTGCGAAAGGGGCTGAAAACACTGAAAACCCATAGCCACAGGTCTTTTCAACTTATTTTCAAAGTTAGAGCTCAAACGAATATAAAATTAATGTTTTATAAGTGTTTTAGTGTAAGCAGTACCATTAGGAGACGCCATTTTGTTTGGAGACATCCTTATGTTTACCACAGAATTCTAAATTAAAAAAAAAAAAGCTTCAACATCACTTCTTTTGCATTCATTCTGTAGACAAGGAGCTGCTGAACCGACCCAAAGCATCTGCCATGTCAGTTTGCCAGTACCGGAATATACTGGCAAATCCAGAATATAAACACGCTCTGCCCAACTGGTCAAAAGCGCACAAAAACTTGCTCAAAAACACAATAAAACAACTACACAGAAACTCCAAAGCAGTTTTATCACAACCCAGCCAGCTTATAGACATTTTAGAGCCCAGTGTCATAATTTTCATGTATTCACAGCGAAGAAATTCAGCAAACAAGGTAGTCTGTCTCGGCGTGCCTCGAATTGCGTCTCTCGGACTGTCGCTCCAATTTCCCCTTGAAATTCTTATTTGCTGGCCAAATATCCCCATCAAATGTCCTGAGATCTCCTGAATTCGATCTTCTGTGTGCATTTCGCTTCGTTTCAGCATGAAAAAATCCATATACAGTGGGGCAAAAAAGTATTTAGTCAGCCACCAATTGTGCAAGTTCTCCCTCTTAAAAAGATGAGAGATGCTGTAATTTTCATCATAGGTAAACCTCAACTATGACAGACAAAATGAGAAAAAAAAAT